>PVHX01002123.1:0-177516 GCA_004024805.1 Geosciurus inauris | reverse complement strand
AGGCAATCATGAAATTCATTTGGAAGAATAAGAGACCCAGAATAGCCAAAGCAATCCTTAGCAAGAAGAGGGAAGCAGGAAGCATCACAATACCAGACCTCAGATTATACTACAAAGCTATAGTAACAAAAATGGCATGGTACTGGCACCAAAATAGACATGTAGACCAATGGTATAGAATAGAAGACACAGAGATGAACCCACTTACATATAGTTACCTTATACTAGATAAAGGAGCCAAACACGTACACTGTAGAAAAGATAGCCTGTTCAACAAATGGTGCTGAGAAAACTGGAAATTCATATGCAGCAAAATGAAACTAAACCCCTATCTCTCACCATGCACAAAATTCAACTCAAAGTGGATCAAGGACCTGGGAATCAGACCAGAGACTCAACACCTAATAGAAGAAAAAAATAGGCCCAAATCTTCATCATGTCGGATTAGGACCATACTTCCTTAACCAGACTCCTATAGCACAAGAAGTAAAATCAAGAATCAACAAATGGGATGGATTCAAACTCAAAATCTTCTTCTCAGCAAAAGAAATAATCAATGAAGTGAACAGAGATCCAACATTCTGGGAACAAATCTTTGCCAAACACACATCCAATAGAGCGCTCACCTCCAAGATATATAAAGAACTCAAAAAGCTTAACACCAAAAAAACTAACAACCCAATCAATAAATGGGCCAAAGAGCTGAACACAAACTTCACAGAAGAAGGTATACAATCCATCAACAGACATATGAAAAAATGTTCAACATCTCTAGCAATCAGAGAAATGCAAATCAAAACTACCCTAAGATTTCATCTCACGCCAGTCAGAATGACATTTATCAAGAATACAAACAACAATAAGTGTTGGCAAGGTTGTGGGGGAAAAGGCACACTCATACATTGCTGGTGGAACTGCAAATTGGTACAACCAATCTGGAAAGCAGTATGGAGATTCCTTAGAAAACTTGGAATGGAACCACCATTTGAGCCTGCTATCCCACTCCTTCTTCTATACTCAGAAGACTTAAAAACAGCATACTACAGTGCTGCAGCCACTTCAATGTTTATAGCAGCTCAATTCACAATAGCCAAACTGTGGAACCAACCTAGATGCCCTTCGATAGATGACTGGATAAAGAAACTGTGGAATATTTCTCAGCAATAAAAGAGAATAGAATTATGGCATTTGCAGGTAAATGGATGGAGGTGGAGAATATCATGCTAAGTGAAGTAAGCCAAGCTCAGAAAACCAAATGCCAAATGTATTCGCTGATAAATGGATGCTGATCCATAATGTGGGGAAGGTTATGGAAATAATGGTGGAACTCTGTTCACAGGGATGTAAGCGGGGAGGAGACATGGGAACAGTAAAGGTGGTGTAATATGATGGTCCTCATAGCAATAACTTTATGCATGACTGCATATATGTTGTGATTCTATACAACTTACAACTAGAGAATTGATATGTTATCCTCTATCTATGTACAATGAATCAAATTGCACACAAAAAAATTGCTTGGCTAAAACAAACAAACAAACAAACCAATAAATAAATAAAACATGAACAATTTTCATCCATTTATTTCTTATAAATTAAAGATTTGTAATGTCTACCTTTAGGACAGATGCAAGGAATTGAGTCCCCTCTCCAATACTGATAGTAGGAAAATAACATGGTAGATGCTATGGGAATGTAATTAGCAATATATATCAAATGTGGAAGTGAAAAACCTGTGTAAGTAAAATCTTGTACAAATACACAAAGTGATATATAAGAAACTTCAGCACTGTATTTGGAAAAATGCAATATTAGACATATATGGACAATTAAGAGGAAATAATAACCCAAGAACATCTGTGCTATAAAATGGCAGGCAATATCAATAAAAATTTATACATTGAAGACCTACATAACAATGTATCATTATCAGAAAGAATTTCTGCCTACAAGAATTATTGGTAAAATATCTGCCTGTACATAACAAGGATAGCAAAGAACCTTCCACTTTGAAAATATTCTGCTTCGTGATTTGAAAATATTCTGCTTCATGATTTTTCTGGTCACCTATCAAGTTTCATTTCTTTTGCTTTGGCATCTGTTGATGTAATTTTTTTTATCCAGAAGTACTGAAGAAGAGTAGTTCATCACAGAGTGCTTATTGTATTAAAATCATTAGAAAACAGTGATTTTAGTTTTAATTCTTCTTGCTTTCACAAATTACACAGATTATAAGAAAAAATAACTTCAAATGTTATGAGAAATAATTAGTGTTAGTTCAGAATTAGAGAATCTGAATCAGTAAATTAATGGATTGATGTAGTTTCACCATAACTGTATCACTATTCTTAATTCAATATTTGATTTTAAGTTATCACTTGCTCTCAGTCTAGAGGCAAGCTTGTGTTCTTATATATTTAGTCATGGTTCACATTCTCTTTATATTCAGGATCAGATATAAACAGAGCTCTCTCTGGGTATGTTTATTCATTCATTCATTATGCATTCATTGTTGCAAAACTGTATAAGCATTTCTTTTAACTTGTTGCATAACTTGTTGCTTCTACAGTTGTCTGCTTATACAGTTATGCGAACTACTTATAATCTGTCCCATTCTGACATTTCCTATACTTTATGGTAAATATATATCCTGCAATATTTCTATTACTGAGCCCCCAACCAGTCTATATTAAAAGGTGAAATAAATTGATAGAAATAACATGCTCAACAGATTGACTAAGTTGACAATTCCCTCTATCTACCCTCATTGAAAAGCAAAAATCTACCAAATATTCAGGAATGCTAGGTGAAAGGTAGAAATGATCAGGACTGAGCAAGGAAACTAGTCCCAGATTTTATTTCATAGAATAGTGGCCCTCAAACTTTGCAGCTTTTGGATTTACTTGAGGATTTTAAAAAAATTCTCAATGACTTGGCTGAACTCCAAACCAGTTACATCAGAACCTCCGTGGGTGGGTGGAACATCAGTAGTTTTAGCGCAGCCCAGAGTGATCCAAAAAGCAACAAAGATTGGAAAATGGGATCCTAGAAAGCATTCAAAGTTTTTAAAGAGAAGCCACCTCAGCAGATCAGAACACCCAAAGAAGTTAATGGAAGCAACAGTGCAAGGTGAGAGCCATAGACATCACTGTGGGTTAATAGGGCAGTTGGTGTTTAAAAGAAAGAAAGAAAAAAAAAACAAACTTTAAACGAAGGACTAGAATCCTTAAGTCTTTGACACCTGTGCCTTTCACTGGGCATAAAATAATTAGAAGTTAGGCCACCTGTGTGTATTTTCCTCACCTCAAACCAGATCAAGGTTCAATTATTTAGAGACCAGAGTTCAAGGAATTAGACCCTAACGATCAGCTTAAGCAGGTGGCTTACTATTTTTCTTTGCTTGGTACTTAACTTTCTACGTATTGTCTGTGCCTTCTACAACAGGCCCTGTCACCTGGCAGTCACTGCACAAGGCTTTCCTGGTGATAGAATATATCTGTTCTTTCATTCCGAAACAAACAAAACAAAACATGAAAGGCTTTATAGCGACAGTAGATGTTATAAGCATACGCCATTAGAACACTGATTTCAGCCATTGTTAACACCACAAGCTTTTAGAAATTTAGTGGCTTTTAAATGTTCATTTAGTCACAAGAAACCACTGGTTTTGAATTTCATTCCATGCTTTGGAAAATTTGTGAAGTCAATGCACAGCAATATTAATGATAATGTTAATGTGAGTATGCCCTCTTGAACTATAAATTTCTCTGATTCATGATTAATAGCAAAATACATGGGAGTATTTTATATTGGGAGAACCTAAAAATTATTTTCAATTCTTTGTGACTAATTGTTCTGCTACTTTTTGGCTGTGTTCATAACTTAACATTTATATAACTATGTAAATCTGTCAATGAAAAATAATAAAATCAATACATATTTTTATGAAAATTTTATTACATCATGACTATGTCATTTTGCACATACAGTTAATTAGTAAAAACAAAATTTGTAAAACCATGATTTTTAAAAAATTTTAATGCAATTAAATAGTTCTGCAGCAGAAAAACAAATGAGATCCTTAGCCTTTTGGTATATTATGAATATTATGAATACTACAGAGGCAAATCCATTCAAGGTAAAGTACATGTGAGTTCATGGATTCATTTACAAGTCCTTATTGAGCAACTACTATAGGCAAGACCAGAACTGAGTGCTGTCGATAGAAGAATGAACTAGATCCTATATTCATAAAGATTACAGTTAGATGAGAATGATATCCATTTAATAAATAAATATGTTTATGATCATTGGAATAAGCTATGAAAAGGAATGTATGGGAACACATAAGCCCCTGACTTAACCTCTGATAAAATAGTGGTTCAGAGAAGAGTTGCCTTTGAAAGATAAGGCAAGGCTTCATGAGATGAAATGGATATCAGAAGAAACTTGGAGTGGCTCTGGTTATGTGCCTAAGATTATTTCTGTTTCAATTTCTCTCATTCCACGTTTGAAATTTAGTAAGATGAGTTTCTCAAAAGACTATCTGCAAACATAGAGAGTAACCTCTAATACCCCTAAAAAGTAGTTCCCATATTCTCACTAATGATTTAAAGTTGCCTTTGGGACCATAAACATCCAGATTGCAGTCATTGTTCTGCTACTTTTTGGCTGTGTGGCATTAAGGGCATCAATTTATCCCTTAGCACTTCCTTGTCTCATTGCCTTGTTGACAGAGTGAATATTTATACACACCTGCTAGAATTATTACAAGAATCACATGAATTTAAATATTTACCCAACTTCAAGTACTGCTACCTGCTAAATTTTCAACCAGTAACATATTTCTCTTCACATAGCCCCTATATGGTCATATTCTTGGGAGTAAAGCATTTGATTAAAGGTTATTTACCAATGGTTTCCAAAATTGGACATACAATATTAACCAGTGGAAGGGCTTTTAAACATGGATTCATAGGTCCAATCCCAAGACATTCTGATTTGGTAGGTCTTGGGAATCCCTGGATTCTATAGTACTATAATGTTTTCTAAGTTCCGATCATCATCTGGAACATCTAGAAAACATTTTGATGTAATTAATGGAATTTTAATGGCATTAGGAACATGTACAGAAACACCTTGTTTCTTCCTGATTCTACACTAACATGTAAAGTCCCTTCCTGATGCCAGACACGTCACCACCGCAATGTAATTATAGCATTCTGAATTAACAGTACACCAAAATATTGCTCACACAAGGGCACACTGAAAGCTTATGCACACTAGAGTCAATACACAGCTGTAGTGGAAGGGACACTTACTAAACAATCCCTCTCTTCATGTCAGACACTATCCTAAGCCCTACGGCTGTGCAAAAGTTCAAGTTCTACCTCAAAGCTGTGAGTGCTCATCAACTTTGTACTCTAAGGAAAACAATCACATAAGAAACACTGAATTTAGGTATTTTTCTTGTGTGAGTCTCAGATATTTTTAGTACTTTAGGATGAATCTATGATATAATTATACCAGATTTTTTTTCTTCTGGAAGTTGAAACCACTCAGCCATCATTTGTTAATAAATAGCAAATGGTAACCATAAATGCAGTTGCTACTATACAAGGTATAATTTGAAGGATGAACTTGAAGGAAGTGCACCTATAATCAGAACACAAAAACAATCTTTATGAAACATAGTGTATGTCATGTATAGGTGACTTGGTTACTGGCCTTAGATGCAAAGTTTTTTGTTTTTGTTTTTTGTCATAAAGTAGCTTGTAATATAATATTACTATGCAAAAAGCATCCTCCTAAATGAGAAATAGCGGAACAATCTAACATTAGGGTTGTTTTGTGAACTTTCTTGGTCTAATCAAGAAAGAAATTATTCTATTTTTAACTTAAAAATAGTTTGCTTTCAGTGTGACTTATCTAATCCTTTATCACCTTCCTCCCAGATTTTTTCATTAAACCCACAAGAAAGGGCATAGGGCATTACATTTTCAATGGTAGATTTAATGGAATTTCATGAAAAGAAGTTTCCCTATTCAGAAACTTGAGAAGCTGCATGTTTCAAGTTAGTAGATATTTAGCCTATTTTTTTCATGTAACTATTAAGTAACTTAAGGAGTACAGAAGCTTCAGATAGCTAAACACTCAGATCTATTAATAGTAGTTAATTAAGAGCCTGGACTTCAGTGATGAAAATCTGGATCTAAATTCTGGTTCTATCAGAGTAGCTCCATGACTGTGGGAAGCGCCTTGAACCATTTGAGTTTTCTCATCTAGAAAACAGGAATAATGAGCTTACAGACCTCACAGAATTATTGTGAGAATGAAGAAGGTAAGTGTGTGTGAAACACTTAAGATGCTCTCTGCTTTCTAAAAAGCTGTATTTATGATTACTATTTCCTGTCAATTGCATCAGTTGAGAGGAGGTTTTAGTTGCATCATTTCTAAAACATGAAAAGAAAGTAAAACTATTCATTGACTTCTACTTTACGTCAAACACAGTGGTGCTGGGCTTTCAGGTTTCATATAAATGTTAACAATGTGAATTCAGCTGCACACCGCAATTTTATGCTCTTATTGTTTATCAGGCTACTTACTTTTAGTAACGGTCCATCTCTGACATGGGCACACTGCGAGGTAGAATTGGGGAAGAGAATGAAAGAAAGGAGAAGAGTAAAGCTTGAGGCATATATTAAAGTAAAATGTTAAAAATGATATCTAGATGGCTTGTAGCAATTAAAGTTTATTTCTTCATTACTCAAGTAGGAAATGAGGGTAGAAGAAATGAGCTCATGCTATTTAGAGAGGCTCTAAATAGCTCTATTAACAGGCTGACAGAGGCTCTGCCTGTTAACAGCAGGGCTGTCATCCCCCTTGATATCCGCAAATGGTGGGCACCTGGGAATAGAGGTGCCTGAAAGAGGGTCTCCAGGGACACCTCCCATTGGTCAAGCTTAGTCATGTGGCCATGCCTAACTGCAAGGGAGACTGGGAAATGTTTTCAGGAGGCAAGACAACTCGTTTGGTGATAAGCTAAGGGCTCTGCCATTAGGTGTTCAACCATAAGGACAGGTCTCAGAGAATGCTGCTACAAAAGTCTAAGTAGCTAGCATAAAATCCAGGAAATTAAACCATTGAGAGCCTATGCAAGACATGAGGAAATGAGAAGGGATAGATGAAATCTATGAACAAAATAAGGAAAAAGGGAGAGAGGGTGTCAGCAGCAAGGAGAACATTGTTGAATGAAGTGTTAACATGAGGAAAACACAATTGCTAGAGTAAAAATATTCATTGAGTTCCTACTCAGTGAATGCTATTGAATTTTTCAAAGTTGTTGAATTTTGCTGCAAATGGACCCTAGCCTTAACAAATTGAGAATCCTGGCTTGTTTGTTTTAAACATTTTCTACAATAGACCATCCAAGTGTCAGGACTTGATAGCACCTGGTACTATTTGATCAAAGAGACAATCAAGACTGGCGATAAAACTATGAAATATGCAGAGGTCCCAGAATAAATAATTTCCATCCTCTTTCTTGTCACTAGCTTTCTGTTTATATTAGCTATGAAATTCAATCTCCCTGCCAGCAAGATTATAAGCCAAGGTGCCTGAGAGCTTTAAAAAGCCATTAAGTCTCATCACCCCAGACGTGGAACACTTAGAAAACTTAAAATTGAGCAACATATATATCACTTATGTTATCTTTGAAACACATAAGATGCTTTTAGAGTTCTTTTGAGAAATCTAGTAAGTGAATGATTAGAGCATTTGAAAAACTATGCATGTATTTCATATATATATGTGGGATATATAACTTCTAAGTTATGATTGACAATGTATTTTAATTCATCTGTATCAATGTCCTTGAAATATTCACAGAACTTAAAATTTGTAACTTAATGGGCTAACTGTGCCATGAAGAAAAAAGGAGTAAGATTTTTCTCACAAATAAAAATGTCTAAATTTAAAGTCACATTCTGCTAAAGTGGTTTATGTATTTGTGTAACTTATGTACCCTGTCAGTCATTTCATCCCAATATATAATTGTTAACAAAATAAATATGGAGATAAGATTGTAGAAAAAAAATGACTTCTAACAGAATTGTGACTTTTCTTTTTCTTCCTTCCTGTTCCTTCTTTTTAATATTTTAATTTGTTTCAGTATGTTCTGTTTTCTTGTAATTGTACTAAAGTTGGCACAATCACTCTCATTTATTAATTTTTTTCCTTCACTAACAAACTCTTCTGGCACTTCTCAGCTGCAGTTCTCCCTGTCAGTTCTTCTTGTGTGTAAAAGAATTTGGTCAGGAAGCGAAGGGTGGTTTCCTTTTCTGCAGTTTTGGAAAAATCCAGGAAGGAGTAACTCAGAACTAACAGTGTTTTCCTAATCAGAATGAGGCCTGTAAAGGTATCTGCTTAATGTAAAAGAGTTTATGGGACAGATCCAAGTTCTAGTCATACCTTAAGATTTAACAATAGAATCTTGCCTGATTATTGTAGAAAAATGGAAAACAATGAAAAGAGATTAAACAGTTACATACATTCCAGAGAAGCCATCTAGAATTAAATATATAATGTTCCCATAAATAATTCAAATCATATCATGCATGTTTTATGATATGAATTTTTCAAACATTCAAATATGAAGACTGTTGAATGTTTCTTGGCTATGATTTCAGTTACTGTAGGTTTTTTGTTTTGTTTTGTTTTGTTTTTTGGTACCAGGGATAGAACTCAGCAGCACTCAACCACTGAGCTACATTCCCAGCCCTATTTTTATATTTTATTTAGAGACAGGGTCTCACTGAGTTGCTTAGCACCTCTCTTTTTGCTGAGATTGGCTTTGAACTTGTAATCCTCCTGTCTCAGCCTCCCGAGCCGCTGGGATTACAGGAGTACACCACTGCATCCGACCTGATTGTAGAATATTTTAATGGTGTATGCCTGTACTCCCAGCAACTCAGGAGGCTGAGGCAGGAGGATTACAAATTTGAGGTCAGCCTGGGTAACTTAGCGAGACTTGGTCTCAAAATTAAAAAATGGGTGGGAGTGTGACTTAGTGGTGGAGCAACACTAGGTTTGATCTCCAATACCAGGAAGAAAAAAGAGAGAGAGAGAAAGAGAGACAGAGATAGAGAGAAAGGGGGGGGGGGAGGGAGAAAGTTATTGCACTTAACATTTTAAACATATCACAAATTGCCTGAATGAGCTCGTTAGTCAACTAGTCACTAATAATTTGGTCACCAAGCATATCTGGCCCAAAAGAAAGAAAGTCAATGTTCAAAATACTGTGCTATCATTGAATCCACTCAAATGATTTATCTTTGACATAAATATGCAATCTCAGTGTGAGGGAAAACAATCACTTCCCAGGACCAAGACAGCGTCTGCTCCCCAGGGGTTCAGGTCTTATCCAGAATTCCTTGATATGGAATAGCCCAAAGCAAGAATTGTTGTTCCCACAACAAAGCCTTGGGCTGCTGTGCACATGTGGATCAGGTAAGTGGACGATTTGCTATTTCCCCTGTTCTTCAATTTCTATAATCCATTTGCAACAATTGCTCCAAAACCTGCCATTCCAATGGAGACAACTGGTGCCTCTTTAGCTTTTTGGGTAAGTTTGGATCTCTTGATCTTCATCATATGAAGAAAAAGAAACATCTGTGTTGGCTGACATAGTAAGTCCTTGAAGAGTCTTCCAAAAACAACAAAACCCCTCACAATCCAAACGGCTTCTTTCATCTGCTTTTAATTTGAACTTCAGAGTGACATGGATATATGAAAGGTTTCAATATAGGACTCTTTCTAAAAGTAATTTTTGCTAATGAGGAGAAAGTTGTGAAATATTGTAAAATGTAATATGGAGTTATGCTCAGCCATGTTTTGCCAATTTTACTTTTCTATAGAATTTGTTTAATAGTTTATAATGGCAAGGAGTTGGTTACCGTTGCACTCCAAAGATAACTTTACATTTACTGATCAGGGTATAGTTTAGTGGTCAAACATATGCTTAGCATGAAAAAGGCCCTGGGTTTCATTCCCTGCATGAAAAAATAATAATTTTGTATTTAATAATATTTAGAGACTATGTCATACTATTTTAATTCATAACTTTTTTGGAAAAATAAATGCACTATGATTTGTAAAACCTTGTATTAATTACATTAGTCAAAAACAGAATTCTCAGACATAATTTAATTTCAAGTCTACCTAATATGACAACTCTTACAGAAATTCCAGTAATATATTTTTATTTTATAACCCTTTTGATCAAACACATTGTCATGTGTATGAAGGTGCTCTCATAATCTCTCATAATCTTTTTTAAACAAATACTTCTCAACCTTTCCTTCCACTCTGTTGCCACCTGATACCATAACTGTTGTTGAGAAGAGTTTTATCTATTCTTCATGAACAAAAAAATATATATCACAAAAAGAAAAGTCTTCCTTTCATAAGAAACCCTACATTTAGTCAGTGGAATAATATTCCACTTTTCTTAATTTAATATGTTTTTTTTTATAGCTCCATAATTTTGCTTACCTAGTTTCCTCTGTCTCCAATGTCCATTTGTTTCTTTTTTACCTTGTGAACTATTTCTTATTCTTCAAAGACTAATTTGTGGAACGTATGACCAGTGGTACTTGTCCCTACACAATTCTTCTTGTAGAAATACTATAGTTCCTATTAAAGGTGGACTGGATGTAGTCCAGTTGCTTGAGTAGTCACGCCAGACAACTAGACCCAAGGTAAACCCCAGATAAAAGCTAAGCCAATAGGAATCCTTGACCAGGTATTTGAGGTAAAGTCTGACAGGCTAAGCAATTTGCTGAGCAGAACTGAGCTGGAAGGCTATTTATACCAGGGACAGAATTTATGCCACCATAACAAAATATATGGCACAATGTTAAATTAGGATGGAGTAGCAATTATAAGTAAGTTAACGAAGCCAGTGTGCACAGTAACTCACATACTGATTTTTCACAAGGACTTTCTAACTTGTGTCTTCTTTTTGTATCTTATATACTACTACATGCAAAGATTGGTTTTAATTACATTGACTTTAAAATAATGGCTAAGTGAAAATCACAAATTATCATTCATTCTATTCTTTGCTCTTCTTTGGTGAGTTGAATATTTTGGTTTTTGCTTAATCTAGAATCTATGGATTGGAATGAAGATAGGGCTCTATGTCTAAATGCTTTCTTTTCCTTGATATAAAAAGGTATTGAGAAGATGATGGTTCCAATATTAACTCTTTTCTGAAGCTTTTCTGAGTGGCTACAGGCTAATTTAATTAAATGTTAAGGTCTTTGTTAGATACTAATATATATTATCTAACAAAATATGTTTGATTGTCTAATAGTAAAGACCTAAAGTAATGCCTATCTTGAGATAGGTGCAATTGTATTATTATACTGCATACATTTTCTCTATATATTTTCTCCATAGTATCAATGAGGTTCTATTTATGCCCACGATGCAGCTAGAAACTGTGGGAGTTAGGACTGTGCCCCAAATCTGCTTTATACCAGAGTCTGTGTTTCTAACTGCTATACTAAACCAACTCCTAGCACAGATGTTTTGTTATCTCCCTTATAGCTCCTCAAATTTAGAAATCAATATTGTATATAACTTTTTAAATGCCAGCATAATGTCCACGGATCAGATAAGCCTCCATAAATGTATATTGAAATAAAAATCTCTAACGTTACCTAGATTATGGTCCTAGATTATTAATGTGGTTGCCTATTTCTAAGTTGGTTTTGGTGCCAAACACAATAAAGACCTACATATGGACACATATTTGTACAAACATCAGATGTTCAAATTATGGGATTAGTTTCTGTATTTTTAGTATAGACATAAAAAATGTATTTTTATAGTTTGATATTATACTCAGAAGAGTATTTTTAGAAAGTAGGAGAATTGTAATTAAAGAATTCAATGGAAGACATTTATAAGCCTAATGATAGCATTGCCAATATTTCTATAAGACTATAAAAGAAAATTGGTAGCACAATAAAGTTAGATGATATAGCCAAATTTTAAAATGAAAGAAATTTTAATGATTTTATGTATAATTTCCACAAGTGGCAGTGAGTGCTAATTTGACTATGCAATTAGAAACACTGAAACTGATAGAATTTATAACTACATAGTTATATTACTAAGACTATGAGTGACTTAGTAAAACTTGATTTACCATGGGGGGAAAATACATAAAATGTCTTGATCTGCTGAAATATTAATAACCATATGTAGGCTGCATATTTGTAATTTTTCTTTTAAGCAACATAACATCCTCATTTCTATCAATACATTAAACAAAGATTGAAACATTCCACCCTCTAACAAATAGGAAAAGGTAGGGAGAGACTTGTAGTTTTATTTTATTAACTATTTTAAAATGAAAGTAATTAAAGCAATTCTACCTTTGACTATGTGCCAGAGATTACTATTTACTATGAAAATATTAAGATCAGCCTTTATTTCCCTGTTTCTCTTTTGATAAAATTCAGCAAGAGTGTATCATTACTAGATTAGTGATAAGCAAACCCCTTGATACTTTGTCCATGTCAACCTAGCTGGCATGCTTTTTGGCTTTTTAGATATTTGTATCGAAACTCAATCATGGCCTTAGAATTGAATTTACAGTGGACAAAATCAAAGCATTCTCTACTCTAAACAGATAGTCAAAACACTAATATTCAAAGGTGGAGTCAAAATATTCTCATTGTTTAAACTACTCAACAAAATTTCTCTAAGTAAAAAAAATTTGAATTGAAGCCTGGGGTTGTGGCTCAGTGGTAGAGTGCTTGCCTCACATGTATGAAGCACTTAGTTCGATCCTTAGCACCACATAAAAATATATAAATAAAATAAAGGTATTTTGACCATCTACAACTGAAAAATATTTTTTAAAAACTTGAATCAAAAACAAACAAACAAAAACCTCAGTCATTATCCTACAACTACACCAGGACAGGAATACAAAAATCTAGTATCCATGGCATAGTATTAGTTAGAACACAAACTGTGGAAACAATTTGATTTTCTATCAGTAATGATTGGTTAAATAAAATAGAGGAGAGTCATTGCAACATAGTACAAACTTGATGCAACTGTTAAAGGATCAGTCACCTCTTTCCATATGACACAGAATGTTGTACAAAACACTCAAGCATAGAGATTGAGGTGCCAGGTAGTGTGTAGAGTAGGCCAAAATAAAATACCTTGTGAAATATTCCCACAGGCATGCGTCTTCCTTTCAAATAAATCATTTAAAAGTTAAACACTGCAAAACATTTTAAAGCAGCCATTATGTAAAAGTTCTTGATTTCTTAAATGATCCTTTTTTAGGTATGTATTGTCTGACTTTTTCTTCTAGCCTCCTCAGCCAATGAAGCATCTACAATTTTGGTAACATTTTCCAACTTCATAAATGCAGAATTTCTTTTTCTTGGGAATCTCTTTCTAAGTCCCCAGTTGGATAGGAAGAAATATCCTTGGTGGATCTCTTACTCTGCCACCCCCATCCTGAGATGGGAATTACGAAGGGATAGGATAATGGACTGAGATGTGCAGAGGTAGAGAGTCTGTGTCCACAGTGGGTTCCTAGGAAAGGAAGGGATCCAATAACCAGGGCCCTTTAAACATTTGCTCCTTTCCTCTCTAAAACAGAAGGCCCTTCTTTCTTCTTTTTGATGAAAGGGTTTCCTGTTTCCTTTCCTCTATTGTGCTTTATTGAAGAAGGCCGTCCTTAGAACTGGCCTTCCTGGCACTTCAGAAAACAAGCACATATAGAAAAAGAGTTTCTCTTGGGCCAGGAAGAAGAGACTTCAGACAGAAGGAATATAGCAGCAGACACCCTGCCAGTTCCCTCTCAGTGAAGAGCCAATCCCGGCTTGTGTACTCCGGGCTGAGCTCCTTTAAAACCAGCCACTTCCTGGAACACAAAAACAACCAACATTCTAGGACAGCTGCACTATTTAAGGAAACTTTTTTTGGATAATTGATCAGTTGCTACTATCCTTTGAATGCCTTGGACCCAGCATTTTGTGGTTTTGATGCAGACTTTCAGAATACTCCAAAATAACTATTAATTGGGAGGTTTGTCTTCCTTTCCCCTGTATAAATATCAATTTTGGCAAGGAAAAATGCAGAAACAGTTTAGATTTCATGGCATGGGTTATCTTTAAACAACACATCCCTATCCTCATTCCAATTGATAGGTTTCTTATGAAGCCAAAACTGAAATATTCAATTCTCCTAGCAAGAGAGTGGAATTTTTATTTAATAATTATTTTTTAATCCAAGTAATTAGAACAAGTCTTCCTTGAATGTAGGAGTATTTAAGATACTTCACATTAATTTATTTGGCACAAAATTGGCATATATCTGCTAACTATATTTCCATATACACATCCTTTTTCCTCCAGCCACCACGTACTTTGGTATATTTTGTGGACAATTTTTCTTTGTCCCAAAGGTATTGTCCATTTAGGTAAATATTACGGATTTATTGGGAATTGTTTTTGAAAGTAGTAATGTAACATTCAAACTCAGTCAACCATAATCATTTGAGCTTAGCAGTAGAGAATACATTTCTTTAAAGATACTAATATTGTCTTACATGTAGACAATATACTTTCTTAGATTTTCTTTAAACATGTCACATTTTTCTTCTTCCAGAACATACATATGCATACATTCTCTCTCTCTCTCTCTCTCTCTCTGAGATCACAGTCTCAAATTTATCTGTGCTTGTAACATTTCATATTAAATGTTAAATTTTATTTCAAGGACTATCACAGCCTAGAGAGAAATGTAATCTAATCATTGAGACAGTACATTTCAGAGAATAAACTACTATTTTCATATTAAATTTTAGGTACCTATCGCTTGACATTTAGAGAGTTCCTTGGAGTATAGACGGTAGAATTAAAAGGGAAAAGGGTTATGCATTTAGGAACTATAAACTGAAGTTATTTATTTCAGTTCAATATAGAATATTTATCAGAGTCAAGATAACAATGAATGTGTACAAAAATTTACATAACAAGAGGAACAACAGACAATGCAATGCAGCACCTTTAGAAAAATAATTAAATGTTTTGTTGCATTTACAGGAAGTGCTACACTGAGAATTTACAACACAGTAATTTACTGCAAACACAGGGGAGTTCCATAAAGAAACAAGCTCTTACACTCCAGATTTTCAGAAGGTATTATCGGAATGCTTAACTATAACCACAAAATTTGTACATCCTTAGGATTGAGCTGACAGAAGTCATAAAAGATTTTCATAGCATATAATATATAAAAGGAGTCCACTGTGTTTGGACAGCTGCTTTAGTGTCTCTGACAGGTGTGAAGCCTAGAAGAATTACTGGCTTGATGGTGATCTTTCTGTATCCGGCAAGACAGACCTTCTCCACAGTAACAGCGCTGGAATATCTCCAGCCCATGGGAGCCTTTTCTCCTGTGCTTGGTGCATACTTGACCTTCTTTGAGGACAGGTTTACAGATCTTGGACCAGAAGTGTCTAGCACAACACAAGCCTGTTGCACAGTCTGATGATCGGAGACAGACAGAACCTTCTTGTCCTATGAAGGAGGAGACAGTAGTAGAAAAATACTTAATTACTGCTAAGCTTGCATCATTTCATTAAGACAATTCAAAAGACACTAGTGATGTGCTCGCAAAGGAGAATAAACGTTAAAGTCCTTTAATGTACCTTTGGTGTGATATATTTTTGAAGACAGGGTGGTTCTTCTGGAGTACCCATCCAAGGTGCTGTGCTCATTACCAAAGCTTTCAATGATGGTTTCCTCAATTTCCCCTCTATGGAAATGACTATGATCAGAAGGCATACATATTCCTGAGAAAGCAAGAAATAATAATTCCTAGGTTGAAATGGGTTGCTGCTAACAGTTGTGATGGGGCAGCTTGTTATACCTGCAGCAACTAGAGGTATCTCATTGTAGTAAAGTTATTTTAAACACAAGCCAAATTTCCTGCCTAGTGTCAGTACAAAACTCTCCAGATGGACAGAAGCATCAATGCATACACTGTTCAATTATTTACAACATCCCAGTACAGTCATTTAAAAATGCTTTCCCACTAACTGTGGTAGTACAGTGAAGTTTCTGTCCATTTTAATGTACCCTTCTGGTACATGACATTAAAAATTGTTCTTAAAAATAACTTTTCTGCTCTTCATGCTATATGGGTACTGCTAGACTAATTTAAACAAATGCACATCCAGCTGCCTGGAAGATTACAATCTCACCCACGGGTTACTTTACTATATAATTTCTATATTATAGAGATTGAATTAGTTTGTCTTAGAATACTGCTGGGTGGGAAAGAGGTTAGCCACCCTGTAAGTTTATTTCTGGAGACCTCTTTGGCTCTCTTCAGTCTACATCTTTGAGACTTTAAATTTTCTTGGATCCGTGGTTGTGGGGAGGGGAAGTTGTTTTAGGGGAGAGAGATGGAAAGTTGAAAAGGCCAGGATGCTGGAGTACCAAGATCTCTCTTAAAAATGGCCAGATAAATCACTCTGTCCTTTGCATGGTAACAATGTCAACTTCCAGTGTACCAATGTCAACTCTATCCAGGATAGAGTACAGTCTGGCAAAGCCATGAAAATGGAAAGAGCAAGGAAACTTTCCTTGATTTCCCTTTCAAAAGGATCAGACCTCCCCATTCTCCCTTGCCCCGCCCCCCTCCCCCCCAATTAACCTCAAGGCTTTATGGAAGGGGCCACTCTGAGGTAAACAGTTGTGTCAAATCATTGAGGGACACATAGGAAAACAAGGATCACTTAGATCTCTAGATTTCCCTCTCCTCCCAGATGAAAACCCTTAATGAAGACATTTCAGGGAACCCCCGCATACTGAACACTCATTGTGTGTGGGGGTGGCGGGGGAGTGCTGCAAATTTCCCAGAGCAGAGAGCATTTTCTTTTATCTGTAGGTGCTGGAAGACAGGATAGTTGGAGTCCAAAAGGTAGCTGCAGGACTCACCATTTTTGCAGTAGTTCCCGGGGCAGCACATTGCGTGACGCATGCAGCGTTTTCTGCGCTTCCGGCAGGCGAGACAGATTTGCACGCTGGCGCCCCCTCCGCGGGTGGAACTTGCACAGTACTCTTCGGTGCTGCACTCCTCGTCCTCGGCGCACGGGTAGGGCTGTGAAAAGGGAGCGGAGAGAAGGTGAGGAGCCCCAGCATCCGAGTTCCCACACTTCTGAACCCGGACACTCATCACAATCCCTTTCTGTACACTCTCCAAAAGCTATTGCCACCCTCCGCTCCCAAATGCAGCATTTCCAAAGACACCCTGAATCTCATTCACCCAGAAGTCTCCACACCCTACTTTCCAAATGGGAACCCTTCAGGGTCACAGCGTCCTTGGATCCCTGCGACCCGTCTCACCTGGTAGTTGTCAAGGGTCTGGTACTTGTTCCCGCCCTCGTACAGAATTCCTGGTGCAGCGCTGACTGCAGAGCCTGTGTGCCCGGCAGCGCCGCCCAGTGGTGGGGGCAGGTTCTTAATAGCGTTGGAATTGACCAGAACCGAGTTCAAGGTGGCGCTCACACCCAGCAGAGAGTGGCTGCAAAGAACTGCTGCTATCAGGACGACCAAGAACCGAGCAGCTCCCACAGTGCCCAAAGCCGTCATCTCAGAAGTACTCAAGCGGGAGAAAGAGAAAGGAGGGATGTCACTTTTCAAGCCTGGTCCCAAGGAAACCTTGCTGGTGCGGCTGCAATGTTAAGGTTCCCAGAGCCTCCAGCGATCTGAGTCCTGACTGCTGGGCGCAGGGAGCTCTGCGCAGCCACCGCCACGGTGGCTGCCTTTATACTGCGAGCTCTGAGCATTCCGGCCCCTCGGGGAAGACAACAAAGCCGGGATGGGATTTCAAAGCGTTGGGAGGGGCTGGGAGGGGGTGTGTTTGTGTACATGAAGGGGGGGATTTTGACACTCTTCACCCCTCCCCTCCCTTGCACGGTTGTTCTACTGGCCCAGCTCACCTTCGTGGTGACAGTTATCAGTGAGCATTAAAGCAGAGGACGTTAATAAACGCAGAGGACGGGAGGGATTTTGGGCATAGGGGTGCGTTTGCTTTGCACAGCAGGGACTGGATTATTTGTATCTGAGACACTTTGCAGAGCCAAATGGTGGTAGACTCTGCAAAACCACTTTTTACCCTTTTCCCTTAAGCCAATACTTCTTTCTTGTGCAATAATAATAATAATAATAATAATAATAATAATAATAATAATAATCTGTATTAAATACAACCCCGGTCAGTAATTCAAAAGCTCTAGGGGTTGGGGACTTCTCTGCAAGAGGACCAGGTGGCCTTTGCAAGTTGCTGATTAATCCTTTAGTGTTTTGATTTGCAGATTTGGGTGAGGTCCTGGTCTTTAACTTCGTCCAGTTGCTTCCCTTCACCCCGCCCTTTCCCCTCCACCCGGAGAAAAATGTGCAAAGAGAAGTGAATTTGCACATCAAACGAGGATAAGAAGGAAGAAGACCTAATTCTCTTTTGATGGGAAGTTTAGGGTGGAAGGCGAGAGACTGGCGTTTGGAAATTAGATCAAGGGTGGAGAAAAGAGGGAAATGACCATCCGATAATCAAACTATTTAACGTGGTTCTTTGAATTTGGTCAGTCGCGGCAGTAGATGAACTTGATTAGGCAGACACCCGAGATCAAAGTGGCCCCGGAGCCAAAGCGGACAGGGTCCCTCGTGCGTGCGGGGGTCAGTCGTCCTTCTCTGGTGCCCCCTTCTCAGTGGTGGGTTAATGGAGGGAGATAAGAAACCCTAAAGGCTTAGCGCCTGACTTCCTCATTAGTATTTCATATTGCAATGCTTGAAAACGCTTTTGTTTTATCCCTAGTCAAACCTTTCTCAGATGAATACAGCGTCCAGGGAGATAATTGACTACTTCGTGGAAAAGGAGAACAGAAAGTGAACTAGACAGTGAATTCGAC
Organism: Geosciurus inauris; assembly: GCA_004024805.1. Taxonomy (NCBI): domain Eukaryota; kingdom Metazoa; phylum Chordata; class Mammalia; order Rodentia; family Sciuridae; genus Geosciurus; species Geosciurus inauris. Next base: position 158,504 of record PVHX01002123.1, on the reverse strand, counting down.
ATCATTTAAATCAGTGTAGAAGAATAACAAAATAACGCTGGTGTCTAGGAAAATTGTCATGCTTATAAATTAGAAATCTCATCTAGCTAGTCAACAAAAACCTATTGGAAGCCTGGTGCCCAGGCATCAATAGCCCTACCATCCAGTTTATTGCCTTTTTTTTCCTTTTTTTTTTTTTGTTTTATTGTTAGTTGGGTAGGAATAAGGGGTGCAGTGAACAGGAATATTTGAGACAGATTTCTCATTCTAGGGAATAAAGTTCAAGCTCTCTTTAATAACAGCAATTATGAAAGATATAGAAATAATACAATTATAATAATAACAAAAGATAAGAAATGTACATAATTACTTTAAAAACAAGTTGATGTTAGAAATGTGAGAAAAAGGAAAACTCTTATGTGAGTTCGGGAAAGGAAGAGATGATTGTAAATCACTATTGAATAGAAAAGACTGGAATATATTTATTATTGCTCCCCTAACCTGTAAGCCATCTATTAATTCCTCCACCTGCTGACCTACAGTGGTCATGACTGTACCACGAGGTACAACCAGCCAGTCTTGAAGAAATGTAACCCTAAAGTTGAGGGGTATTTAAAAACCAGTTGGTGATGATCTGGGTTCTGGTAGCCGGGCGCAGTGGGGCATACCTGTAATCCCGGTACTTTGGGAGACTGAGATAGGAGAATCACGAGTTCAAAGCCAGCCTCAGCAATGGCGAGGCGCTAAGCAACTGAGTGAGACCCTGTCTCTACATAAAACACAGAATAGGACTGGGGATGTGGCTCAGTGGTCGAGTGCCTCGGGTACCAAAAAAAGAAAAAAAAGGAATGTCTTCTTAGCTGGGCGCAGTGGCCCAGCAGCTCTGGAGGCTGTTCAAAGCCAGCCTCAGCAATGGAAAGACACTTAGCAACTCAGTGAGACCTTGTCTCTAAATAAAATACAAAATAGGGCTGGAGTGTAGCTCAGTGGTTGAGTGCCCCTGAGTTCAATCTCTGGTACCAAAAAAAAAAAAAAAAAAAAAAAAAAAGAATGTCTTCTACATCATTCTTTACTGGTGCTTCTAATTAGACTTATGTCATCATCCCAAATTCTATTTATTCTGAGAACTTTCCTATGGCTTATTGATAATGCCAGTTTAAGTCTAACATGGATTAAATACTACATATTTCCTTAGGTTTTATTATTAACATACAATGATGTAGATAGGCTACTTCTCTAGAAATTTTTAGAACATATTGAGAATTTAGAAGCAAAAGGGAGGTTTTTCTCATTACTTTTTAATAATAAGGATCAAGTATAATCAGTGGACTTGAAGTTTACTTAAGCACAGAGGTATTGTAGGGAAAAGGGCTAAGAAACAGGAGGTTTTAGGTTCCATATTATCACTTACATAATATTGATAACAATGTCAATAATCAATGTGTTGATCACCTTTGGTACACTAGAAAAATCCACAAGCTGTCTTAAATTTGTATCATGTTGAAATGCGGGGAAAGAATCCCTGCCTACCTCAAGAAAGAAAATGTCTTTTCCTGGTCCTATTAGCCTACTTAAGTATGTCTAGAAATATACTTACGCCACACTAAAGACCAATCTCTTTCTTTCTTTTTACAGAGATAGTAGATGATTGATACATTTAATATTAATGAATTTAGTCATTAAGAGCTTGCATTCACAAATGGATCCAGTGGGATGTTTTCTACCCATTTTTCATTTTCCTTCTGAAGGTCTCATGAGTTTAAATCTAATAATGAATAGATCAATATCAGATTTCCTACTAAGAACTGTACTTGCTTGGTGTGTTTGATAAAAGATGAGTGCTCATTATCTACCTTCAAATTATTTATTGGGAGCAGGTAAAGAAAGCTTACATGTTATAGAAGGAAGAAATTATGTAGGCAGCTCTCAGAGACGGCCAAGTTCATAGCAAGACAATCTTTTGGTCTAAATGGAGAAATTTATTTTTGAATAGACTCATCATTTAAAAGTTCTGTCCATAATTTAAATTGTGGGGCTGGGGTGGTGGCTCAGTGGTAGAGCGCTTGCCTAGCATGTGTGACACACTGGATTCGATTCTCAGCACCACATGTAAGTAAATAAAAGAAAGTCCATTGCCAACTGAAAAATAAAAAATAAAAAAATAAATTGTGGTTTTCTCACAGGCATCAAGAGCAAATGGTAAGGAAAGAGGTGAAGTGAAGTTCATTGCTACTTCAGTTCCAGTTAACATTCAGTGGTGCCCATTATTGGGAGTATATGTCAAAAACTATTAAAGGCAGTCTCCTTGTTCTCAGAACGCTTTCAGTCTCTGAGTGGTTGGAGACACACAATGTATTTACATGGGCGTGATGACAAACAGTTTGTGTTTTGGTCATAGGGAAGAAAGAAAAAGGATCAGGAACTGTGACTGACACATTTCAGGAAGAAGAAGTTCTAATGATTCTCTGTCCTACAGCTGGGTGACAGAGGTGGCAGGAACCACAGCAGGTGTATTTACTCTATTAAACTCTATTATTTTGTCCTATAGGAAATCTTTCCTCTTATTTAATCTGGCTTAAATAGGACCATAATTAACACAATAAGTTTAATATGCTGTATTAGATTTTAAAACAAGAGAAATATGTTTACCAATATAGTAATTCAGGAATGGTATAATAAGACATGCCTTTCTGGTATTTTAAATGCTGGATGCCATGCATAGAATATTCATGAACATCTTCATCCATGAGGCAGACAGACAAATACACTCCAAAAAGCACCTTGCCATTTGCGAACTATTTTTCCGTCTTTATTATTTCAGGTTTTGTGACTGCTGCATTTTAAATTTCCTACCTACCTCTTTCCCTCCTTCCTTTCCCCCTTTCTTTCCCTCTTTCCCTTTGTTAAGTCAGAGGAAGTAGACTTATCGCCATTTAATTTTCCTCACTAGAAAACAGCGAGTAAATGATTGTGGTTGCCAACATTTTTGTTAGTAGCAATCTTGACTTTATTGCAGGGATTCCTCATTCCTGATGTTTAATAAAAAGTGTTATGACTTTCTCATTGGCCTTTAAAGGATTTTTGGTCTTAAATGCTCTTCATGATGTTAAAAGAGCTTTCAGACCAGGCTTATGTTATGATTCCCTAGAGAGGTAGGATTTTCTCTAGTCTGCAGTACAAAGAGAAGGCGCGATTTGACAATGATTAGTTGAAGGACAGCCCAGATAAATCAGGTTTCATGGTAGCTTTCTAATCTTGCTCAGAAGATACTGGAGCAGGACATTAAAAACTAATCTGAGCCTAGAGCCCAGAACTTAGAAAGATTTGACTTAAAAAACCAGTGAGGATTGTCCCTAACCAGACATCTACCTGTATCATTTCTCATGTTCTGACACTCAGAAAAGTATAGATAGTGTAGCAGCTCCCTTAGCACATGTTAATCCTAAAGGATCTAATATTTCCAACCATGAAGATAAACCGGTGTCAGCAGAAAGCAGGATGCTTATGGGACAGACAACACATCTAGAAAAAATTGTTTTCCTCCATGTCATTAAGTCCCTATTATTACCTCTATTTTTATTTTTATTTTTTAATTTTTTGGTACCAGGGATTGAACTCAGGGGTACTCGACCTCCTTTATAATGTAGTCATTCTCTAAGGGTCATGACCAAAAAGGGCCTCATACCCTGGTGTCAGGAGGTTGGGGCACTTCCCCTCTGCCAGCTGCCAGCTGGTGCATATGTGACCTTAATAAAGTCATTTAACTTTCAGTGCTGGAATTGGTTTTTCATTCATAAAACAAGGATGCAGGGGAGGTGGGTGTAAGGTCCCTTCTGACTACGAATCTTCTCTCCAAGTGCTGTCACAAGACCTTTTGTATTCTGGTTAAGAATGGCTTGCAAGGGGGCTGTTCTTTCAGGCAGCCCAAGAATAAAAAATCATTGACACCAATCAGTACTGTGAACATGCTGAGGTTAAAGAGAATGGCAGGTAAAGTTTAAGTCCCTGGAAAGAAGGTGCATTACTTGAACCAGGTGATTTTCTATAAGTCGTGTGTGTCTCTCTTGTGTGTATCTGTCTGTGAAGAGTGTGTTCTTTTAATCACAAAAATGGTTGCAATGTAATGTGTTGGAACCAACTTTTTCAACTACTGTTTAGTTTTAAACTTAGTGAAGTGCACTGGAATCTTGAGGTGAAAAATAGCAGCACCTTCAAACGCCAAAGAGTTGACCAAGATATGGCTGAGAAACAGAACTATTGACTTTGGGCGGGGAAGAAGAGGGACATATAATTACTGCAAGGATTCTTTATCACCACCCCTGAGTTACACAAAAGTATCTCTTTTCTCAGGAGTCCACCACTTGGTGGAAGCAGGAAAGTGGGGGAACTACCTGTGCGGCAGACCTAGAAGCCCCCAGACCAGAGGGGTCCCGCAAGCCCCTGCAGCGCTGGGCGTTCCCAGCAGGCAGGCCTTGCGCCCTGCACTTCACCAGGCCGCCAGTTCTCATTGTTCATGCGCTCCGGGGCAGGGTGCTCACGGTGTCTGCCTTCAGTGTCACAACCGTCGCCAGCATACAGTAGTGTAAAATGAAGCTTGTTTAAAGACTCTCTTTGATGAGCGAAGATCAAACGGCCTGGGGACCCCCGGTCTTAATCAGACTTGAGCCAGGATGGCGTTTTCACAAACAGTCCGTTTGCTCGGCTTTGAGCAGACGTTGTGCTCAGCACATTCATCCGGCTGCAGGGCGGCTAATCCCAGCTGCAGCCCCTTGCCTGATCGCAAATCCATTCACATTACAATGGCTGCTGTTGGTTTGCTGTGTCAGTTCATGGGCAAATAAATACAGGCCCTTCTGACTTAATTAGGAGGGGGAGGGCAGAGGAGGGGAAAGGATAGGAGGGAAAGATTACAGCTCTCTGGGAACCCGGACTCCGCTGTCTCCGGCATCTGGTGGGAAATGGGACAAATCTGCTCCTCTGCTGCCCCCTGATGGAATTTTTGTAGAAGTTCTTCAGAGGATAGATGTAAAGGCGTTATTACCCTAGTTGACTCTCAGATTTATTTCACAGGTCCTATTAAGTTGTATGTTGCGTATCATCTTCACGTCCTATGCCACAAACTCTTCGAAATTAACTTTTTTCTAGTTCTTAATGTTCCTCACAATACCTTGTTCGTAGAATAGTTTAAATATTCACATTAGAATTAAAATGATAGCATCTTGTAGTTTCAACATCAAATTCTAAAGATGAACTGGAGTCAAAGACAAAGTTCATCAGTAAATGTTTAGTTCGATTGAAATTTATAGACTCTGTATTGCATTCCTGAATAAAAATTTCAAGATCTCCAGAATATTACAAATATAAACATTATAGGAAAATTCTAGGCTGAACAAATATTAGGAAAGTTCATAGTATATAACTTTTTATAAAACATTATTTATGAAATAAAAATATGTTATCAAATGAGGAAAATGCTAATAATTTCAAGCTCCCATTTTTAAAAAGAGGGTACAAACCAATAGATTCATGCAAAACAATAATATACTTCCATTTCATTAAAGCCAACATGATGTACCAGTAAAACAGGAACAGCTGGAAAAATTAATTAATCAACATACTGACGGTGTAGCTCCTGGCAAAATGTAACATGTAATAATTTTATTACAGTTCATTTTTTGCTTGAAAAATCCAGGCAGAAAATAATGTTGCTCTACTATTAGGATTGCTTTTAAAGGATACTGGAAGTTTTATGAGAAATACTATTTCTAAACATTCATTACAATATTTATCGAGTATTAAACTTTTTGTTACAAGCTATATGCTAAGTATAAAATTATATACAGTTATTCCAGTACTATATTATAAAATCTATTTGAAAAACAACTTTAAAGAAGCAAATTGACCACAATCACAAGTTCTCAAGATGTCATTGCTTCCATTATACTCTGCCTAGATTTTTTTGGTTCTCCATCAGGGGCTCCATCTTCTTCTCACAATATTATTGAAATTCTGCTGATTCTTTTTAGTTACAATGAGAAAAGCATGCTTTAAAGTAACCTCTAAATGTAACAAATGAGTGCAAAGCGTTTTGCAAACAGTTTTGAGACTTGATCTTAGCTACAAACTTACTTAGAAGGTATAGAAATGTCAAGGCAAAGAGTGGAGTGGCTAATTAGGTTTCTCTCTGAGGCATATCCCCTACTTCTTTTTGTAACTAGCATTTCCTATTATTATTTGCATTTGCTAATAATTTTAGAATGGAACTGTGGCCAGAACTTTGAGGTCTAAAGGTCTAAAAGTGTGTGTTTTCTTTACATTTACAGTTTCTGATTTGCAGGCAAAGTCCTAAATTTGTTTGGAAAATTACATTGCTATGGTTTTATTGACAACTGAGATTAGAAAAATAAATAAGTAAATAGATAAGTGGAGCTTTTATTTGTAAGCTTGTGAAGAACGAGAAAGTGATTCCTGGTTTTGTGGGCACAGAATGGCAAGTATTTGTCAATTTGAAGTGCCTTGTTTTCTTTTTTAAAAAACGTCTGTTAAAAACTCTGCAGGTCATATTTATTACACTAAAACTACTTTGAACTTTGGCTCTAAACCCAGCCCTGATTTTCAGTTTCTACTGATTTCTGTGAATGATCCTACCATGGACCATACAGATGTTCCCCAACTTAAAATGGTTCAACTTGGAATTTTTCAACTGGATAATTGTACAAAAGTGATATTTATAGAAAGCCATATTCAATTTTTTATTTTTTGATCTTTCCTGAGATATCAAGGTTGTTGATATGCTGTTCAAAACTCTCTTGAAATGGCCAGTAGTGGCGGTAGTGATTGGCAGCTTCCATTCAGCCACATGATCACAAGGAGACAAAACCCATACTCTGCAGTGTGCTGTGCTACTAACCAGGCTCTGTGGGATAAATGCCTTAAATGCATTTTGGATTTACATTTTAAAATTTATGATGGGTTTACCAGGATATAGCCTTATCATAAGTGAAAGAGCATCTGTCCATTATTCATGGTTCTCCAAAGAAACTGGACTAATAGGATACATGTTGAATTGTACCAGGAGATTTACTGTGGGAGTTGGTTCAGGTGACTACGGAGGCTGAGAAGGCACTGATAATACTGCCTCAAAGCTAGAGAACAAGGGAGCTGGTGATGTCCATCAGTACAAGGCCAAAGGCCTGAGAACCAGGGAAACCAAAAGTCTGAGGCTGAAGGAGCCCTGGAGTGTTTGTGTATGTATGTGTGTGAGTGCATTTGTTTGTATGCCTATGCATGCACGTGTATGTGTGTGTGTGTGTGTGTGTGTGTGTGTGTGTGCTGGTATAAATCTCGAAGTTCTTTGGTCTCATAATCAGCTTGATTTCTGATGGTTGGAGAAGATGAATGCCCCAGTTCAAGAAGAGAGAAATTCACTCTTCCTCCTGCCTTTTGATCTATTTGGGCAATGAATAAATCAGATGAAGGTTACCCTTCTTCATCTGGAGAGGGCTGACCTCTACCCAGTGTCCTGATTCAAATACTGATCTCTTCTGGAGACTTTAACAGACAAACTTTTACTAGAAAAAAGCTTTACCAGCTGTCTGAGTACCACCTGTATAGCCAAGTTGACACATAAAATTAATCTCCACAGGCAATTTCACATAAAAAATGTAAATCTACCAACCATGGAGTATGGGGGAGATGCTCACCACTTTATAGTATTTGCATCATCTGGACAAAATTGATATGCATAATCTCAAGAATATAGGTAATAGTACAATGAAGTAAAACATTTTAGAAGCAATGACCTATGAGTATTTATATTTTATTTATATATTACATAACATTTGTATATTATTTTAAAATAATGTAATTAGTTGTAAGTGTATGTAATTTAATTTTTGAAATAGCAGTCCCTGAATGTTGACTACCAAAAATATCCATTGTCCCAGGTGTTCATAAAACCAAAACTTAACCTCACCAGACCAGGAAATGTCTCAGAGCAAAGACAGTTCCAGTGAACTACAACTCTTCAGCTCAAGTGTTGATCTACATAACCTAACCTGCCATTTCTCCAGAAATGGAAGCTCTTTCACCTTAATAAAATGTTTATCTGAATACTATCAGACTATTATTCAAAGCTTTTCATTCAGCATTGTTTGTAAGATTAGTCCATATTACAATTAACTAATACATCTATTTTTGCTTTTATATTTAATTGTCATTAGGTGATGAACACTTTGATTTCTAATCATATATAGATATATGTTATATTGATGGTTTTGGAATCAAAAATCACACACACACACACACACACATGAAACACATACATACACACATTTATAAACTGGAAACATTGGGCAGCCATACAGAAAAATAAAAGTACAACATAGCCACCATTTAAAAATTCATTACAGGGATATTAATGGCCTACTGTAAATAACAAAATTTAAAATTTTAGAAACAAGAGCATATCTCTTTACTCATGACTTCATAGGGAAGGATTTATTATGTCAGATACAAATCATAAATTACATAGATTGATAACTTGACCACAATAAAATTTAAAAAAAAACTTCCCTAAAAAGAAAATACAAAGAAGGTGAACAGAAGATATTTGCAAAATAAATGATCATTACTTTAATTTTATTAAATATTTTTTGCCATTCAACTATTCATAAAAACATAACTGAAGCTGGGCGCGGTGGTGCACATCTGTAATCTCAGCATTTTGAGAGGCTGAGACAGAAGAATCAAACCAGCCTCAGCAATGGTGAGGCACTAAGCAACTCAGTGAGACCCTGTCTCTACATAGAACACAAAATAGGGCTGGGGATGTAGCTCAGTGGTCGAGTGCCCTTGAGTTCAATCCCCAGTACCAAAATAAATAAATAAATAACTGAAAAGATAATGTATTTTGCCTTTAATTGTCAAATTGATGAAGTATACAGACAGGCAATTTTTTAATGCTATACCATTTTCGTATTCCTGAGATATAGTTAAGCTAGCCACTGTTAAGATGCATACAGTGAGGAGGTTCTGGGTGACTTTGGGCGTCTGCACAGTTTGAATGCAGAGGCTGCTTGGTTTGGGGCCTGGCAGATTTGTTCTTACCTCTTTTGGGGCCGGAAGCTTCTGTTGCAAACATGCTCCGCCAGATCACCGGTCAGGCCAAGAAACATCCAAGCTTGATTCCCCTCTTCGTATTTATTGGAGCGGGAGGAACTGGAGCAGCAGTGTATGTAATGCATCGGGCATTGTTCAATCCAGATGTCAGTTGGGACAGGAAGAATAACCCAGAACCCTGGAACAAACTGGGTCCCAATGACCAATACAAGTTCTACTCAGTGAATGTGGTTTACAGCAAAGTGAAGAAAGAAGGCCCAGACTTCTAAATGAAACATTTCACTGTAAAGCTGCTTAGGATGAAGGTCTTTGAGAAGCTATCTGCATAATATTCCACTTAACCAGGAAATACTTCTCCTTTAAATGCATGAAATCATGTCAATTTTTTGGAGTTTATTACACTGTTTAATAAATCTGTGAAACTTTATGTGTCACTATTTAATGTAGTAAATTAAGAGTATAAAAAATAAACTATCAAAATTTAAAAAAAGATGCACACATTAGTGAATTTTGCTAATATTTTGATTAGTGTTTTTGTGTCTATGTTCATGAGAGATAGATATTGATCTTTAATTTGTTTGTTTTTCTTGCATTACTGATGTCTGCTTTTGGAATCAGGGTTGGGTCAACCTCCTAACATGACATGAAATATATTTGTTTTCCCTCTATTATCTGGAGAAGATCTGAGAGCAAAATTATCTTTTTCCTTCTATTTGTAAATACACACCAGATATTAACAATTATAGGTTTTACCTACCATACAACCTCTAGCTAGCTACTCAAATCAAATACTGTTGTAGCATGAAAACAGCTATAGATGGTATCAATTGGTTTTGTTCTATAAAAACATTATTTACATGTGCCTTATTGCATGTGCCTATAAACTGACTCCTTCTGCTGTGACATCTTAGGCCAGCATATAGGTCTGGTACAACTTTCTGTGCCCTAGAAATATTCTGGAGTCTGCACTAACCTGTGTGGTAGTCATGAATGATATGAAGCAATTGTGACTGACAAATTTTGTTTAAAATTTAATTTAAATGGACACATTGTGAGGGACTACCATCTTAAGCAGCCCTCTACACACTCCTGTTTTGCCTGGCACTTTCCTTCCATCACTTCTCTTTTGATAAGCATCCTTGGTATTTCTCTTACCTTTCTGCACTGATCTCTCCCTTGAGGGTCCCGAGTTGCAACTTGTTCCTTTTTCTATAACTGAGTGTTATGACTTAGATTTGTTGTCCCCCAAAAGCTCACAGGTAAGACAATGCGAAGTTTGGAGGAGAAATGATTGGGCGATAGCCTTAACCTAATCAGTGAATTAATCCCTGATGGGATTAACTGCATGGTAACTGGAGGCAGGTGGGGTATGGCTGGAGGAAGTGGTTCATTGAGGGCGTGGCTACAGGGGATATATTTTGTATCTGGAGCAGGGAGCCTCTCTCACCGCTTGCTGATCATGATGTGAGCTGCTTCCCTCCGCCACCAGGATGTTCAGTCTCACCTACAGCCCCAAGGAATGGAAGCTGGCTGTTTATGGACTAACACCTCTGAAACCGTGAGTCCTCAAATAAACTTTTCCTCTCCTAAAATTGTTCTGGTTGGGTCTTTAAGTCACAGCAGCAAAAAAGCTGACTAAAACACTGAGACAACCATCTTTGGCTTCTGGCTTCCTTTTTCCTTTGCAGGAGTTTCTCATTCTTCCTTGTTTACCAACAGTTTCCCTACTTTCAGATTTTGTATGTAGCTGGGTACTTATTTATTTTTAATTATAGTTTTTTCTTTCTTTGAAATTTTTGCTGCAAGTCAAAGTCCTGAAAGGTCTTTAATTCCAGATAGGGAAAATACAGAAAAGTGAAATTACTTACTCAAAGTTGCGTGGCAGATTAGCATTAGAATCAGGCTCCTTCCTGAAACTCCCACTCTACAAGCATAGTGCTCCTCCAAAAACAGTTATGGTTGAAATGCTTCTTCAATGCATCATTGTTAGTCTCATGGGGCCTCGCCTTTTTGTAATACAAATACTTATTTCTCAAATTGTCTTTGTGTAAACCTAATAGTTTCATATGCCAACTTGAAATGAAGTATATCCAAATCTGTTTGGTACAATTTGTGATTGTACCAAAGAGGTCCTTCTATAATCCCAGTAATCTTACTACTTTTCTGATGTCTCCTGATGGCCTAGAGATGATGGACAGCCTGTCTCCCAGCATGGGAAAAATATGAGGTTTTGCAGAATCCTCATCTACTATTTTAAGAAAAAAACATTAATCTCAATATTCAGAATTTGGACAAGGGCTTTTTTTTTGTTTTTTAATATCTTTATTTATTTTTATGTGGTGCTAAGGATCGAACCCATTGCCTCACACATGCGAGGCAAGCGCTCTACCACGGAGCTACAATCCCAGCCCTGGACAAGGGCTTTTTGACAAAGAAAACTTAAACATGTCAGAAAGAGCTTTTCAAAGGTAGTTACGCCTTTCCTGAGATCTGTAGAACTTGAATTGGGCATTGAAAAATAAGACAATAAAGGAATAAAAAATTCTATGTACAACACTAAGTAGTTACTAAAGGCTGGAAGTCAAGCACAGGCTCAGGGCTGATTTTAAAGGGCATAGGGAATTAAGCTCATTAAATTTGCATTCTTAGGGAATTCAGAGGTGATTGAAGGGAGTTGGAAATTCCTATATAATTAACATTTTTTCAAAGATAATCTGGACCCCAATATGGAAGGAAGATTTAAAAATACATATATTAAATGGAAGCTGTTTTTATATGTGAGAAAAGTTATAAAACATGCAAAAAAGGGGGGCAAAAGCAGTATTTTGAACTTGAACTTACACAGATCAAAGAGTAGTGTGAAATGGGCAAATTTTGGTATATCACTTATTTGAAATAGGTCTTAATCTTTTTTAAGTAAATTTGAGTATAATTACAAGCATTCAATTTCATCAGTGTTCATGAAGTGAATCACCTGTATCACCAGTTGAATCAAGACATTAAGCTACTAGCTTCTCTCCACATAGAAACTCACACACAGAAAGAACCACAAATATGATCTAAAACAGCACAAAAATTTCTTCAGATGAATGAATGCCACATGCATACCCAGTCTGTGGAACAGATAATATTGAGCTACAATCAGGGCTGATTTTAAATTTGGTTGAATCCAAACTAGAAATCTGAAACCCATGGAGTCTACTCATTGTGTGTCTGTCTCTTTCAATCCATATTCCTCTAGTTACTCCATCTAAGTGGCCTAGGAGAGACTACCTCAGTGTGCTGAGGCTTTATGGAAACTCCACTTGAAAATCACTGGTTTGTTGTAAATTTCTGCTTTTGAGCAAGTGTTGACAAGCCTTTCTGAAAGGGACCAGATATTAACTATTACAGGTTTTGCCTTCCATACATCCTCTAGCTAGCTATTCAAATCAAATACTATTGTAGCATGAAAGCAGCTATAGATGGTATCAATTGGTTTTGTTCTATACAAACATTATTTGCAAATAGATTGTGAGTCAGATTGGGTCCATGGACTATAGTTTGGCAAAACCTGCTTTTAAAAATTAAGGAAAGAAAGATTCAGAAAGTTAAGTAACTTAGAATCACAAAATTGTATTATTAAAAAGAATAATTACTAAAAAGATTAATCTCATGGATAGGAAACTAAAGCCCTAGGTAATTTGCACACATGTACAAATTTAAAGCAATTTATGGTGTGCAAAACTTAACAAGGGTTACATATAAGATATCAAAATTATAGTTTAGGTTGTACTTTGATTCTATTCCAACTTGTTTTATTGTTTTAACTCTGTTGCTCTCACATCTTCCCAGGAATGAGAGACTCCTATTCTTCCTAGGACTTGTAAATCCCTGAATCTCATAACTAACGTACCTTCTACTAGACTTGCTATTTCTCATGCCTCAACCTGGTGCTTCTAAATTTGAGTCTTCACATAAATTGCCCAAATAACCCTTTGCATCAATTTTAGATGACCTGGGTCCTGAGAATGTTTCTGCCCATTACTGAGTTGAAGTGTACCTTTTCCATGTCACGTTTGGAATGCTTTTTATCAAAAGATTATACATTTGAACGAATTCACCAGGTCTTTACTATGATTCAGGGTCTTAGGATTTATTCTAGTATCTTGTGCCTGAGAGTGGGTTATTTGTATTGTCAAAATACTTGCAGGGGCTGGGTCAGACCTTGTCTTTCTTCTGTATGTGTGTGGTATCTTATGAATTGGAATAGGCAAGGTCACGCAGCAGAAATAGACAAAGCTAGAATCCTAGTGGTCCAAAACAATGTATTCCACTCTAAAGCCTTAGTGAGTGCTCTGCTCTTGCTCACTGCCATTCACATTCTCCTTTTGAAACTGACAGGGCAGCCACTGTTGATGAATTGCCCATCACAACCGTAGAGAAAAAAGAGAATGTAATGAAGCATGAATTGGCTCTTAAAGATTCTCCTTGAAGTGACAGATTCACCTTTCAATGGTCAAAGCAAGTCAAACTGCTAAACCTAACTTCCATGGAGCACGGAAATACCCGATGGAGGGAAATCAGACATTGGTGAATTGAGGTCAAAATCCAGCTGAGCCAGAAGTTTAAATCCATTCTCATTTCTCTCTAGGGAACTGAAAGGCCTCATGCAAGTTAACTGCTACGGTCCTGCCTGATTTACCAGATACCAGAAGTAGGTATAAATATACCTTTTGGGCATTATAAATCAAGATGTAGTTCTATTCCTTAAAAATAGTTTATTATTAATATACTATTTTAATATGTTAATTAGGAAGGACATCTATATGAGTGGAATAGAAATATTTAACATTTTCAAAGGTATTTAATGTGCTTTGGATGATCATGACTATTTAGACTTTTTCCCCTTATTTTGTTCTTTTCTCAACCATTCCTGAAATATTTTCCCATGGACTTTATTTTCCGATTTCTCTTCTATGCGCATATATACATAAAATATTCCTATCAAAATGAAATAAGGTGCCAGTTAAAATATCGCATTCCCAGGTTATACTTCAAAGTAACAGTAGATGACTTTGGGAATTTGTTTGATTTCCCAGAAACATCCTATGGCGTTAATGTTTGAGAAACACTGGCCTAGATCATATGTCCTGAATCTGTTCACTAATTTTAATGAACTCATTGGCCAGCCATTGGGGTTGTTTTTTATGCCTTGTTTTCTTTCTTTCTTTCCTTCTTCTTCCTCTCAGCCCCCCTCCCCTTTTTGCATGAGATTTAGGCTTGACCTATTTATCTCCAATAGTTGGTATGTGGAAGGATTTGTCATTTCACTTGGGGTGAAAAACAACTTCCAGAGAGAAGCATTACTGTTTCATCAATTTATCAATTTTTGTAGTTGAAAAGTTATAGAATGCTGAATAAAATTCTGCATAGAACTCTTGAAAAAAGAATGTTAAATGTGGTCTCTGTGCATGATATCTTTAAGGCTATAACTGAGAATTTGTGGTTAGGTCTGCAAGCAAAATGTGATCAACTTGGATGAACACACAATCCAATCCATTCTTCTCAAATTTACATTTGAATCCTATTGTCAGAGTTGAATAATTGTGTGATGATTTAATTGCTTTGAAATTAATATGTGCAGATGTGACAGTGGTGGGAGCAGCATCCTTACCATGCTAATCTTCCCTCACTGTCATCTCTGAAGTGATCATGAGTGTTGATCTGCATGTGGCTTCTAAAACTATAATTAATTTAAAAAGATTTCAAGATTAAGGAAGACCATTCTTAAATATACAGTGTAAAAATTAAAGAAATTATAGGATAGATATTTAAAAAGTTACACTTCAATTTGCAAAACAAAATTATTGTATGTGATATATTGACATAACATTTTTTTTCCAATGCCTTTTATTATTTGTTTATTTTTATGTAGTGCTAAGGATCAAACCCAGTGCCTCATATGTGCAAGGCAAGTGCTCTGCCACTGAGCTACAGTCCCAGATCTGGACTAAATTTCTAGTTCTCTTTAAACCAAGGTTTTTAACTCACTGTTACTGGCAATGTGAGGTCAATATGAAAGATGCAGTCAAATCAAGGGAATCTTTAAGCTGTGCATCAGATTTCAATGTGTGCATCATTACTGCAGTGAGGAACAAAGAGATGAAGGAATAATATGTTTACCAGGGTTTTGGAGAGTTGAATGAGTTATAATCATATTCTTTAAAGCTATATGCTTTTATATATATGAAGCTTAAGAGAGGGACTCAAGGAACAAACATTAGACAAAGACTTGTGAAATTGCTTTTCACATTAAATGATTCCATCCTTGCACATAGTAATTTATGGGAATCCTCCCTTTGCTTGTCTACTTGTCTACTTTGGAGTTTGATGACAAATGCCTAAAGGAGTGTTTGATAGTAATGTAGTAAAATATGCTAATTTATGGTTTCATGTTGATATCTACATTTGCTCTACATTTGCCAAGTGGCTCAGTATTATTCCCATTTAACTCTTTAAACTGAATTGTTGGATTCATTTTAGATTAGATTATTTCATGAAGGATGCTTGGAGTAGAAGTATTTTCTAGATAATTGTAGTGACATTCTACAATAGCACCACATGGCATTTCCCTTCTAGTATGATAAACCAATTCCATCTTTTAAATCTTTTGTGGAATTAAACATCAACTAAGTTCAAAAGTAATTATTTTTTTTTATTTCAACTCTATAAAGTATACAACAGGCACTCGGCAATTACAGCTGCAGGAAAAATACAGAGCAAATCAAAGCAGGTTAAGTTTATGAAAAAGTTTTTAATCTACATCAAAAGAGTGCAAGTGGTCAATGACCATTTGATGACAGTTTGTTGCATTCTGACTAACAAAGGACTCTTTCATGTAGAACAAATTGTAAGAGGACAATCAAATAACCATAGCAGTAAGAATACAAAAGAACTGACCAGTTGTAAAAACATCATACATTGAAATAAATTTGATAGATGATGCTTAAAGAAATGTCCCTTTACTCAGAAAGCCCAAACCTCTGAGTCATGGTCAAGGTCCCAGAGCTCTGTCTGTTGATGCAGGGGCAGATAAAGAGGAGGGCTTACAACATACTTTCAAAGTTTTGCTTTCTAGGTCTGTCGAAAACTTGCCTCATAAATAATTTGCATATACAAGAACTTAGAGAACGCATCCTGTTTTGTTGAGTGGTGCACCAAGGTATGTTTTCATCATTGGTTTCAGAACAAGGTATGGTTAGCAGTCATTTCCGATTTTCTTTTGGGTTGGACCGTTGTTAATGGAGTCTATAAAATGAGATATGCTAGAACATGACTGCACTAATTGCTTTTTCACTGAATCTGCACAGCTTAGCAAAACAGGAATACCTGTATACAGACTGATAGTATGTCATATATTAATTTGACCTGCACATACATTTATACATTTCACAGAAATGACGCTGTATCTCATTAACAGATACACAGCTCTGGTACATTTAACAGAAATAAGAGAACAACTTCATCATTTCTGTAATTCATCAATATTATATAATAAAGGCTTATAAATTGTTAGCAGAAAGAACTGTAAAACGCAGCAAGCTAAGAAAGGACAACATTTTGAGGTGTGTTTGTCTTTGTCATGCAGCATAACACCAAATTTGTTTTTTTTTTAATCAGATGCCATGAATTTAAGGCACTTGCAACAATGCCAGATAGCCAGGTCATGTTCTAAACTATGGGACAGATGAATAACAGTACTGTTGACATAGTTTTCAATAATACTGACAATTATGACATTAATTCAAGTCTACTTGGACCTAAAAACATTATTCAATACAAATAAAATGAAATAATAATGCTGTGAAACACTAAAAAAAGTTATATGTACCACAAAATATCACACAAAAATATCTATTTACATAAATATTTGTCTGTGGTCCTATTGTGAAAGAAAACAGTGTTATGGATAATGCACAGATCACCTCTACTGTATGAAATCAGTTCTAATATCCTTTTGTCAATATGGTAGCTGACTTCTTTAAGTTCATCATCAGTTCAGTCATTTAAAAATGAAGCAAGAAAAATACAATAGTTGAGTATGTATCATTATACATGTAAAATTCACATGTATATTTATAATTGTAAGTAAAAACTATGATTTTTTAAGTAGATAATCAAAATACATTTGTTTTAAATGCTACATGGGTCTGATTCATATTGTAATAACAAGGAAGGTAATAAACATAAAAATCATTTACAGCAATTTTCCACAAACAATTTTCTCTAATTGTATTCAATCTATCTCAACTTTGATGTTCCTTCCTTGGCAGTTTTCAGTTTTCCTGTGAATCAAGACACACAGAAAGCCCTTATTTCCCATACTAGAAATATTGACAAGAAAGTCAGTTCACAAATCAAACAAGTTGGCACTATTCTAATTTATCCAGATGTTCTTTAATGTAGGAGAAAAGAGGGGGCATGAAAAATTCAGAAATAAAATGAGATGCATTTTATGAAGCTGAGCATGAATTATAGCCCTAGTGTCTTCATTAAGACAAGATTTAATTCCTTAAAATTAAATGTTATAAATCAGATGACTCTTTTCTGTTAGTAATTCTTGGAAGATATAGTTCACCTTTAGTTTTTGGTGATTGCTTTAGACATTCTGATGCAATGTTGTGGGTGAAATGAACAAAGATGCAGATATAGGTGGGAGAAACAATCTACATTTACATTGTGCTGAATGCTACTTCTTCCTTCTCCATAGAACTTTACATATGGGTTGTCTTAGACTTGAACCATAGTCCAAAATCCATAGTAAGTGCTGATTTCTGGGACTTTTGCAGTATTTGAAAATTTGCAAGAGCAGATTCACTTTCCTAATGACAAGGTAAATTTAATATTCTAGCAAGCCTTTAGCATGCCTAAACCACACAATCTTTAAACAAAAATCACTGAAAATTGGTATTTGGAATTTGTGTGTGTGTGTGTGTGTGTGTGTGTGTATTAAAAGACCAATTAAAAGAAATATGAAACTTCTGAAATAGGATTCATAGCTAGATTTTAGATTAATATATTTAAATTTATATTCTGAAATCTGTAGAAGACAGCCAATATATTGGGGAATAGGTTGATTTTGAGAAATTGTAAGGGAGGGAAAGTTCCAATAACAATAATATCAATATCATCATCGGATAAAAGTTTTAATTGAATTTTATTCTAATTACATATAGTATATACTTAGTAGTTTTATCCTGAAAATGTTTTAAGAGCATATTTTGATATCATGTTCTAAGTAGTTTTGAGTATGAAAAATTCAAACAAAATTCATAATATATGCTTTCTTGGCTAAGATATGACAATCTAATTCAACATAATTTTGCAGAAATGTCTACATTTCATTGATTAAAAAACACTCTAATGTTTAAAAAGGCAAACCTGTCTTTACTATACCAAATTCACATACAGTTCCAAGACAGCTTGGAAGGTTATGCATTTGGTCTGTGTAAGTATACTATCTGTCCAGGAAAAGTTTCCAGAAAACTCAGCTGTCTGCAGCTAATAATGTTCAACTGGCCTGCCACCAATGGACCCGGTTTCATTTGCTGATTCTTTTTATGTGAAAAAAGCAAATCAGTTTGATGTTTTCATATCTAGTCTTTCTAGCTAATATAAACTTCAGGTTCACTAATACTTGTTTTATTTAGCTAAAATCGGTTTTTTTGAGGAGGGGGTACTGGGGATTGAACTGAGGAGCACTCGCCCACTGAACCAATCCTTAGCCATATTTTGTATTTTATTTAGATAGAGGGTCTCACTGAGTTGGTTAGTGCCTTGCTTTTGCTAAGGCTGGTTTGAACCCCTGATCCTCCTGCCTCAACCTCCTGAGCCACTGGGATTACAGGCATGCACCACTGCGCCCGGCAAGCTAAAATCAGTTTTTATGAACTCATATTGCTTTTACCCTCTCTAACCCCTTCCTACCTTGACAAGTGTGTGGGCTTTTTCAGGAGAAGGTAATCAACACCTGGACAATTTCTTGTTTTCTTTCCTGATCTCAAATGAGTGAGCTTCCTGGTTTTGTAAACTTGAATATCTTTGACTTTGTGCTTTCTGACTTTCTTTTTCTTGTTTTCTTTTTTGGTTCAGGCCTAAGACAAGAATCTAGTTCAAAAAAGTTTCTAAATCACCTTTCCTCTCTTGAACCTAGACTATGTTGTATAAGTGAAATCTGACAGGTGTTTGGTTTAATAAATTTAGTGAAAATGCTTGAGTCTCTGGCTAGACATGTAAGGTTTAGAATTTGTGTTGTCTGTTCAGACACTGACATTACAGATGAAAGATATACATAGCACCTATATAGTTTTTTATTTTTTGGATGGGTCTTAATCCCTTCCCACCCTATCCCACCCACAACCCAAGGGTGTATTTTTATAAAAGGAAATATTTTAAGCCTCAGTTTGAGGGTTATGTTAGGTAAATAGATAAACCAATTGGCTGCTAGTCATTTATTTCCAGGACCATCTTTAAGCACAACATTTTTTTAAAAAATATGAAATGGTTTTGTGAATTGCTTTTCCCCCCATTCTGTCATGCCAATTTATCAAAAAGAAATGAATATCATGCATTTTTTTCAATCCTCTGTGAAAACGCAGATGTACCTGCTATGAAAGGTCTCAGGAGAATCCATAGCAGTTGTGCTTTTTATCATATCAATTTTTAAAATCAGTCAGAAAGAAAAGGTAACATTCAGTCTTGTCATCAGCACTGCTGGGAAATAAAATCATGAAACTTCTAGCACTGGTTTGACATGAACTCTGTGACCAACAGATGTGTGGTCCTCTTTTCTATGGTATATACACCGGCTTGCAGTAATAGATTCCACAACCTTCATTTAAAGCAAGGGGATAGCCCAGGTTCTGTACCATAGTAATCTATCGTACCAATATATTATTCTTTCATCTTGATAACTCTAGCAGGGTACAGACTCTTTTACTAGATTGAAGTGCTTCCTACAGTCTTTCAAATTATAATCAGAGCAAAGCAAGATCATTGCAACACTAGAAAACATCTCTTTACTGGTGAAAGGCTTTGCTTCAGGACCACCATGTCAACTGCTATTTTAGGTTCAAACAGAAAACATGTAAAAAGCACTATTGTCATCTAAGCAATAAGTCCTAATGCCACTGTAGTTACTGGAGCAGCATCGATCAAAGGCATCATGGTGACCCCGAGCACTAATCTTCTCTCTTTCCCTCGTTTGCTGGCAGCTGTGTCTCAGAAAAAGCTGTCTTCAGCAAGGCAGAAGCAGGTAAGAGAAATACGTTAGAAGTCTATGTCCCAGCCTGAGTTGTCATCAGGTGGTGGCTCGTCACTGTCCTCAGGAAAACTGTCAAAATTGCTTGTGTCCGTGGGTGATGCAACCTGCAATGTGAGAAAATGAGTAGAAGGGTTCTGACTTTTTTTTTTCACAGAATTCCATGCTAGCATTTTATTTTATTTTCCATTATTGAAAAGACTTTTTCTTTCTTTTTAAACTGATACATAAAAACATAAAAATTATACTTATAAGTGAGGCACCATGCCATTTTTGATATACATATGCATTGCATAATGTTTAAATTAGGTCAAATATATTTGTTTTCTCAAACATTTATCATTTGTTTATCATGAAACTTTCAAAATGCCTTCTTATAGTTTCTTGAAATATATAGTGCATTTTTGTTATCTGTGGACACTGTACTGTGCAATAGCGCTCCAGAACCCCTTGCTCCCATCTAACTTTAACTTAGTACCTGTTCGTCAACCTCTATTGCCCTACTGTTCCCAGCCTCCGGTAGCCCCCATTCCACTCTCAACTTCTATAAGATGAACTGTTTTAGATTCCACATGTGAGTGAGATCAGGTGGCATTTGTCTTTCTGTGCCTGGTTTATTTCATGTAATATATTACATAATGCTTTCCAGTTCCATCCCTGATACTGCAAATTACAGATTTTCATTTTATTTTATGGCTGAATAGTATGCCATGTGCTACACGTGCATGTGCTACATTTTCTCTATTTTGAATTTTAAAAAGCATTTTTTATCCCCTGTTCACTGACAATTTTTTGAGCATCTACTATGAAATAGGTACATCTATTATGTAACTGGGTTTGAATTGGGGTTAATAGTGGTAAGTAAAAGTAAACATAGGTCTTACCCCACAGGGATTTATATGACAGTAAAAAATAAATTGTGTGGTTAAAACCAATAATTAAGAAATCTTTATGTAAGTATGAACTTTGGCGTGCTGTAAAATATACATTTTATTCATATACAGTGCCTTGAGGGTGTCAGAGTGAACATATAAAGCCTCTTTGAAAAGGTATGATTTATAACTTAAGAATCAGTGGGTTCAATATGGAGGGTGGCACATGCCAAGGTCCTGAGGTTGGTTAGAGAGAGCTCCATGTTTTGAAGTAACCAAAAGATGCCAACATAACTGCTATATAAGAAGGGAGGAGAGTAGGAGATGAGGCTAAAGAAGCAGTCCCAAGTGAGGTTTTATATATTTTATATATAAGAGCCATTTCTAAACATGAGCAGAATTCTTATAACTTTACCAGGCAAAGTCCAATCAGCAGAACATCAGCGAAAGGCAATTTAATATTTCTATTGCATAAAAGATTCCTGATGAATTTAGGTTAGGATAATTTAAGTTTAGCATTTATATATTTATCTCTTCCAGCTTCTTATTCTGTTTTTGTTCTAAAACCAAATCTTCGTGAATGTGATTAGCATCTGTACTGTGAGACATGGTAATTTTTTTGTTGTTGTTATTTTATGAATAAACAAATATTAGCACAGAAATAAATCTTAGATAAAGGAAAAATGTGTCTGTATAAAAAGCAGTCTTGAGTTAGTCTTAGAGGTAGCATATGAGTAAGTCTCAGGACCACAAAGCAGCCCTCTCTCCCTTAATTAAGACATACTACATTTTATTAAACAGATGCATATGGGTGAAAAATATAAATGAAATCAATTGAAATCCATTTCAGATTATTATGATGTAAAGAATCCACTTAGTGAATGAAATGGCTGTTTAATAAGAAATCTGATGTGTTAAAAAAGAATCTTTTTCTTTTATTATTTATTTATTTATTTATTTTTGGTATAGGGATTGGACTCAGAAGTGTTTTATCATGAGCCACATCCCCAGCCCTTTACTTTTTATATTGAGACAGTCTCATTAAGTTGTTTAGGGCCTCACTAAATTGCTGAGGCTGGCCTTGAACTTGTGATCTTCTTGCCTCAGCCTCCTGAGCCACTGGGATTATAGGAAAGTTCCATCACACTCTGCTCCTTTTCTTTCAGAGCTTGATAGAGGGATGAAAGGACATGTTTTGCCGGGGAGTGCTTCAAAGTCACATCGGGGGAGGGCAGGGAGACTATGGAGGCAGAAATGAAATGCTGGCCAAGAAGTGATAGCTACTGAAACTGGTTGCTGCCGATTGACTTTGTTCTTCTGTCTACCCATGCACACATTTATCATTTACCATAGCAAAAGTTAAATCATATTTATCAACACAGGCAACTGGAATTAAAGTGGATAGTTAAAAAAGATAAGGCTAAGTTATCTTTAGCCTTATCTAAAGATAACCCCAGATAACAGATAACCCCAAAGTTATCTGTTTTTAAGTCAGAATTTTAGAGTACTTCATCATGTTAATGAGATACTTCGATACCTTATTTAATCCCATCACAGGACAAAATTTGGCAAATGACAGTTCTTTGTTGATGACATCAATGCCAGCAAGCACATCACACAATTTCAGCTGAAAAGTCACTTACGCTTGGTATTATGGGAGGAGTCAAGGTGCCCTTTCTCAGACCTTCCCAGTTAAAGCCCTCAAACCATCTAGAAAAAGGAAAAACATCATCAGAGGCATCATACCTGCCCTGGAGTCTTCCAGGGCAACATGTAGGGTTTAGAAAGCAGTTAGGCTAACATCTTCCTGTGACAAAATGTTTTCTATTGAATGAGATTTTCTTCAATTAGCTTATTTCATAAAATGCATATTTTAAAAGTGTGATTGTCAAATTTAAACACCAACTACCACACAACTGTTTTTCTTGTCATTTTAGTCATAATATCTGTATGACCTCGTTCCTACTTGTCATTATAATTTATAAGTGTCATAATATGCTTGGCCCTGTGCCTTCCCAGACACTATTTTAAGGAGATAGAGTCAGGAGATGAAGTCAGGACAGAAAATTAACTTTCCATCTCCGCCATTGATTCAGAGTGCAGCCTAAGCTAATTGCCCTTTCCACAGTCCTATATTTGTCTCTCATATCCCAGTTCCCTCACTTTTTTTCCTTTTTAAGACAGAAGGTATATTATACACAGCTTTTCTGTGAAAATAATAACCACAGACTGACACAGGATGGTTGTTTCCTTTTGCTCTACGGAGATGCCACCATTAGCAAATGTGTACACCAAATTGTTAGTAGGCCTTATAGATATTCATACATTTTAGTAAATAAGTTCCTTTGATAAAGATATGAATTTCTTGGGAGCGTTAGACAAGCAGACTAAGAGAAAAATCAGTTTGGGCTTATTTAGCTTTGGAACATTCAGCCTACATAGAGGTACATTCTTATGTTACCTCCTGTTATTTCAAAAAGGCTGTACTAGGCACTGTTTTCCTGTTATATCTAATTGGGAGATGGTTGGAAAATACATATTTTGTCTTTAATCTAAAAAACTTTTGTATGATACAGTGGGCAACTTGGTTTTTAATATTCTAGTAGGAAGTAGAGTCCCTAAATTAAAAATAATCATTTTTAGTTTGGGCCAGAGAGGAAAAAGAAATGCTAGCTAGTGTGAGTTCGGAGCAACTGAATCAGTGAATTTGCCGTTTGGAAAGCCACAGAGTTGTCACATATATCTAAGTATAGCTCCAGACACATGGGGAAGAGCCTTGCAAATGCTAACTTGTCTCTACAAGCTTTCTGGCTGTTCCTGTAGAATATTATCCCTTATACACCAATAACTCTAAACATATCAAAACATATCACCTTATGGAAATGCTTTTCTGAACTCTGACACCTGAAAGTTATAAAGAAAGAGCACTTACTTGTGCTTTTGAATATCTTTCACTCCATTTTTCAAATTTCCTAATCTTTCTGATGGGTTGTCCCTAAAAGGAAAATAATAATTTTGTTAAGTAATATAATTATTTTCACATTTTGATCCTTTCAGAAAGAATGTGTTTAAAACAATTACCTGCATAGTTTTTTAATTAAATTAGCCGCATTTTTGGCAATCTTCTTTGGAAATTCTATCATGTCAATCCCCCTCAAAATGATGTTATAGGTTTTCATAGGATCTGGGCCTGAGAAAGGTGGGCTGTGAGGATGAGAGCAAGACATGATCAGAGGTACTATTTTTACTTTATCAATAAGTACAGTGAAATTGTTCTAAACTCCACAAATGATACTACTTCTTACGTTGGGGCTTACATTAGTAGTGAAAACAGAAAGAAATTCAATCATCAGGCAAACACCCCATACAAACCTTTGGTAAAATCACAAATGGGTCAGGTTTCTCTGCTGTTCCTCACTTCTGTTTAGTGCAGGTGCCTAATCTCTTGCTGTCCTTGGCCATTCAATCTATCCCTTAACTCTTTGTCCTTTGTCATGCTAATAACTCAATCACACTTCATCCAGCGGTTTTTGTTTGTTTGAGAAGACATCTTGTGGATTATTTTATTTTTGTACTTCCTGTTAATTAATAGAAGTTTAAACTATTTCCTTTTATTCAGTAGATGTATAATGGTAGCCCATTTGCTCTTCCCCTTTTTATTAACACATTATAATTATACATAACAGTGGAATTTGTTAGAATATGTTGATATGTGCACACAATAAAACAGTATAATTTGATCAATTTCATTCCCCAGTACCTCTCCTTCTCCCCCCCACCCCACATTCCCCCTTCTATTCTACTGGTCTCCTTTCTGTATTTTAAAATTTCTGTATTTTAAAATTCTACATGACAGTAGAATGCATTTTGACACATTGTGCACAAATGGAGCAGAACTTCTCATTCCTCTGGCTGTACATGGTGCAGAGTCACACCAGTACTGTAATCATACATGCATGTAGCGTAATAATGTCTGTTTCATTCTACCGTCCTTCCCATCCCCACAGCCCCAAACCTCCCCTCAATCCCCTCTGCACAATTCAGAGTTCTTCCATTCTTCCCTAACCCTCAGCCCCCACTATGGAGCAGCATCCATTTATCAGAGAAAACATTTGGCCTTTTGTTTTGGGGGGGATTGGCTTATTTCACCTAGCATGATGTTCTCTAGTTCTAGCCATTTACCTGCAAATGCCATAATTTCATTTTTTAAGGCTGAGTAATATTCCATTGTGTATATGTACCACATTTTCTTTATCCATTCATCTGTTGAAGGGCATCTAGGTTGGTTCCATAGTTTAGTTATTTTGAATTGAGCTGCTATAAACATTGATGTGGCTGCGTCACTGTAGTATGCTGATTTCGAGTCCTTTAGGTATGAACTGAAGAGTGGGGTAGCTGGGTCAAATGGTGGCCCATTTGCTTTTGCTGAGGACTGTGATGCTATCTGCCTCATTTTTTGTGATAAGTATTTTCTATTTACATTAATACGTTGTTAGCTGTAAGTCAATTTCAGTCACTTTAAAAATGTATAAACATGCAATTATGTGTAGTATTCTCTTAGGATTCAAAAAGTTTTATGTGTTGTTACAATTGAATCTTCTCTTTCTTAACTTGGGAATTTTGATCTTTAGTTTAAAAATGAGAAGACACAAAACTGGCATTTTTTATTTAATGCTTTTCAATTCATAATTTTGCTTTTATATTTATCTTTGATAACTATAACAATTATTTAAAGATGATTTTTGTGGTTTTCAGAAGTGACACATGTATAACCTAAGATATTCAGGCAATACATAAAATTATTTAAAAGTAAAAAATTATCAAATACTCAAAATATTAATAATCAGCATTTGATTAGCATAATTTCATATATTTATCTGTGCAGATGGAAATGCATGGAATTTATTACACTTGATTTAAAAAACTATAGGCATTCAATTTACTTTGACTTTATTAAACTGAGGAGTAAAACTAGAGAAATGGTAAAATTCAAATATGCAATTCTTCAATGACAATACAAATTCCTGAAAGTTTTCTCTAAAATAAAGAAAAAAATTCACAAAACTTTGAATTTGTACTTTCTTTTTTTTAATAACATGCATCAGCTGTAAAAAACATTTTAAGATTCCTAATTATGAATGATGAGGTATAAGTATACATACAGTTAGTTCTATTTTCCTCCTCCTACTTCAGCTTTGGTTGGTTTTGGTATTGTTTTAAGATTGTTAAAGATTATAATATTTAAATTCTGCACAGTACTACAAATTATTTTAAATTAGTTCATCTAAAGTCTAATTTTTAATGTGAAACTCTCCATCAATCCTTTTTCTAGTTTTTCTGCTCCTGAGTGCTTTATTTGGACTCATATTTTTGTGGACTTGGTCATATAGAAGTGTTTTTGAGAAAGGCCTCAGTGCACTCTTTGTATGTTGCATTTGTATTTTAAGAATAAACTGTCTTGATATAAATTACTTGGGTTTATACCATACATTTGCCCATAACTACATAATTCTTGCTATATTATCTTTAAGCAATAAAAGTGTCTAGAAGAGGCTAAGGCCAATTGAAACTCTGATCCTCCCCACAGTCAACACGATGCATGATGTGATTTTGATGGCAATATTATTATTCTTTGTCACTGAATTTGGAAAATTATATTTGGACACATTGTGGGATTATTATTCTGAAGGTTACACCATGACCACTGCATATCAAAAGCATACAGAGTCAAGTCTTTGTCACGAATTTTCTATTATACAAATTAAGCTTTTCTTTCCCATTTGCAATATTCTGTTCATACATATAATTGTGCTTTTCTATTTCCTTTGACTTCTACATCCTATTTTTATAGAAATTTCTATATTATTCTTACTTTTCCATTATTTTTCCACACTCTGTACTATCTCTGTGGCTATATTTGTTTTCCTTTCCATTTAATTTTTTAACATTTAAAAATTTTTATTTTTAACTGATGCATAAGACATAAAAAAGTATACATATTAGTGGGTTCTGTATAATGTGTTGATACATACGTACATTGCATCATACTTAGGTTAGACACATTTATCTCCACAAATGTTTACCATTTATTTATAGTGAAAACCTTCAAAGTCCTTTCTTCTAGCGTTCTGAAATGTACAGCACATTATTGCTATCTATAGTCACCCTACTGTGTAGTAGCACACCAACACTTCTGACTCCTATCTCAGTACCCATTGATCAAGCTCTCCCCATTCCATCACTCCCCCGTACTCTCTCCAGCCTCTGATAACCATCGTTCTTCACTCAATTCTAAAAATCGAGTATTCCAGATTCTACCTAGGAGTAAGATCATGCAGGACTTGACTCTCTGTGTTTGGTTAATTTCATTTAACATAATGACCTCCAGTTCCATCCATACTGCTTATGGCAAATGTCAGGCTTTCATCCTTTCCAATGATCAAACAAGTATTCCATTAGGTGTATATACCATATTGTCTTTATCCATATATTAGTTGATGGATACTTAGGATAGTTCCATTTTGGCTATCGTGAACAAGACTGCAGTGAACAGGGGAGTGCAGATGTCCCTCAACAGGGTGATTTCATTTTCTTGGCTCTATACCCAATAATGGGATTACTGGATCATAGACTATAATTCTATTTTAAATTTTGAGGAAAGCCATGCCTATAGTGCCCTTTCTTTTTTCTCTCTACATCTAAGTCCCATTCTTCCTTTAAAAGCCTTGGCATTATAGGTCTTTGATTCTTCAATTCTTGAAAAGCCTGGACAAACACGGTCCTCTATCAAACTCTATGGGTCACAAGGCCCTCCCACTGACTGTTCTTAATACACATCATAGTATTGTATTCACTTCCTTTTAATATTGGTCATTGGGGTGCTTGGAATCTGTCTTATGCCGTGTGATATTCCTAGTGCCTATTCTGGTTGTTGATTACAATATACAAATAGCAACACATTCACGTGTGTGTGTGTGTGTGTGTGTCTAAAATTGCTAAACAGTCCTCTTACTTCTAGGCTGACCCATGAAATTTTAAGATTATCATTTCCCTTGCTTCATTGTCAGCTAAATGATTAGACTCAAAATCTCAAATTAAGACATTGGATCCTTCTATACTCACATGCATATGAGGACTTAGCAATAATGAGACTAGAAATTGGTATCCAGTTGGTTGCCTTCATTGGACCTATTTTAGATCTTACTTTGTGAATTGTCATTAGTAAAACTAATTAAAGTGTAGTACTGAGATATGTTGAAATCTACTTTTAGATGGCCTAATCAGAGCGACAAAGGCAGGAGTGTATAATTGTATGTGGTCTATTTTTACTAGCAGTTCCCTATAAATGTCCATACCTGCCAGTCAGAAGTTCATACATTAGAATTCCCAATGACCAATAGTCGGCTGAAATGTCATGGCCTTTGTTTAAGATGATCTCTGGGGCTACATACTCTGGAGTTCCACAAAAAGTCCATGTTTTCTTTCCAAATCCTATTTTCTTTGCAAAGCCAAAATCAACCTTACAAAGAGAGAAAGACAAGATATGTAAGCCACTTATGATTAGGTTGTAAAGCAATACATTATTTTGCTGAAGTACACTGATTATGAAAATAAAAATGAAAACAGATGCAAGCTATTATAATCCTATTTTCTAAAAGGAATCATGTATACTGCAAAGTTACTCTGACTAAACCCTGTTGCAGTGGGAAAAGTTGAACCTAAGTATTATATTGAATTAAATTCACATCATTAATAAGCAAAGCAAACTTTCCCAAAATATTTTACATTTTTTCCTACTTTTATGCCAATAGAAGTTGTGGCATAAAGAAAAAATTTCTCCTTTATTCAAAAACACTAGAAGGCCAGGTGCTCCTACCCAATATTTTTCCCAGAATATGATGGTTTATGCTGGACTTCATGAAATTGACAATTCATTTAGTATTAATTATTTGAGAGGACACTTTATCACTGAAAGAAGTGAGTAACACAGTAATGAGACCAATGAATCTGCCCTTGCTAAATCTAAGTAAAATAAGAATGGAACCTTAATTTTTCTAGAAATCTTTTAAAAGAGGAGCTGTAAATGCAGAAAATCTATTTCTTTTCTAAAACAATTTGCATGACACTACAAATAATTAACTGACATTGATTTGATTTCTCTGTGAACCATATGCTATATAAAAATTCCAAAAGTTTAAAAATAGCATCAGGCACTGACAGATCCAAGACCCAGAAAAGTTGTATATTTTAAAATAGGAGAACTTCCATTCTACAGTAAATCTTTAGAACTTTTGACATTATTATTAGTATTATTATCATCATCATCATCTCCTGAGAACACTATTGGCAAAGCTCAATTTTTACCATTAGCATTTTTCTTAAATAAATACTGTTAAAATGGTATACAGTTTACTATAACATAAATGTGCATTGCCTTTGGATGGCAGAAGTCTGAGTAGGAAAAATAACTTATAAGCTCTTTTAGGTCTGTGAACACATGCCAGGAATGGTGTTTTCTAGTGCTTGTCAGAAAGCATGTTTTGCCAGAGTATAGTATTTCAAACTTAGACAACATAATTTCTTATAACTTTTACATAATCTGAAAATATATTTAGTTGAAAACTATAATGCTAAATCCTACTTTTGAGAAAAGTTGTAAACTGCAGTGGAAACCAGGTTTTAATGTTAGCAAACAAAGACAGTTTTATAAATGGATATTTTTAAACTGCAGAACAGAATCCATGTATGAAATGCACTGACCAGTTTGGCGTAACCTCGATGATCTAGGATGAGATTTTCTGGTTTGAGGTCCCTGTAAATGATTCCTTTGGAATGCAAATAGGAAAAAGCTTCTACCACACATGCGGTGTAGAATCTGGTTGTAGAATCTTCAAATGAACCTCTAAGACACAGAAAATGAAATGAAAAAATTAGTATGAAAATTAGTTTCTCTGATACAGTTCATTTTCCTTCTCATTTTGTTCTATTCCTGGGCCAAAATTGAGCCCAGAAACCGATATCCACCTAGCTAAATGTCATATAATTGCCATTCATTCCATTGAGTTTTCTCAAGCATTTGAGGATCAAGCCAAGAGATTCTCTGTCCTTGTGTGGGGGACAGTAAAATCTAACTTCCTGAAAGGGATCAAGAAGAGTTCAAGCGCACACCCGGTTTGAGGTCCTTGGTGGCTTCCTCTCAACAGCCCACCACAATCCACACAGGAACAGAGGTATAGCAGTAGGCAGGGGAAAGAGTGAGTTCTATTTTAGAGATAGTCTACCATGCATATAGTCTACCAAACCTCTCTTAAAGGAGAGGTTTGTGGATTTATTCCTATGTACTTTTAAAGAGCTTGTTTTTCAGTCTTTCTACATATTGTAGATATGGTTCATGAGAATGCAAAACAAAAACTCATGTTTTCAAAGAACTATGTTGGAATCAGCTTCAATGAGCTCTGCTTTCAAAACTTCTATCATTGGGACAAAAGTTTCCTATACTATAGTCTTCTTATTAGTAGGAGATGGAACTAAAAGATAATTAGAAGAGAGAAAGGGAATATTAACTTGACTATAATTTTTAGCAAGAAATTTCTGCCTTATACCTGTCTCTTGTCTGTCTATGTAGAAGTGTAAAACATATAAAATATACAACCTATATCTCTATTTGTATCTATATATAGGTTGATTGAATGAAGTAACAATAAAGGAAAAAAAAAACCTTGACATCTAAAGTTAATTCCTTGGTTCTACATTAGAATCTTCCTACTTCAGCTGTGTGTTCGTGGAACAACATGAAGATATACTTCCTCTTTTTCTAGTAGTAAGCTCAATTTAAGAATTGTATAATTCAATAACATACCTTGCACCAAACTCAAATCAAAGTGGGTCAAAGACCCAGGAATTATACCAGAAACCCTTAGAAGAAAATGTAGGCCCAGCACTCCCAACTTATCAGCCCAGGGACTGACTTTCTTAACAAGACTCTGAAAGTACAAGAAGTAAAATTTAAAAATCAATAAATGGGATGGTGTCAAACTAAAACCTTCTTTATAGCAAAGGAAACAGACACATGAAGAGAGAGCCTATAGAAAATGTGAAAAATTCCTTGCCATCTGCACCTCAGATAGGGCATTAACATTCAGGATGTATAAAGAACTCAAAAACTTGAACACCAAAAAACAAATAATCCAATCAATAAATGGTCAAAGGAACTTAACAGACACTTCTCCAAAGAAGAAATATGAATGGTCAACAAATACATGAAAAAATGTTCAAATCTCTAACAATTAGAGAAATGCAAATTAAAACTACACTGAGATTTCATCTCACTCCAGTCAGAATGACACTTAATAAAAATACAAGTGACGAGAAATGTTGGTGAGGATGTGGGGAAAAAGGTACACTCGTATACTGTTGACAGGACTACAGATTAGTGCCACCACTCTGGAAAGAAGTAAGGAGATTTCTCAAAAAACTTGGAAAACTTGGCACAGTTATCCCACTTCCCTGTATATATCCAAAGGACCTCAAATCAGCATACTACAATGATGCAGCCACATCAATGTTTATAGCTAAGCTATGCAGCCAACATAGATGCAAATGCATATGCAACCTAGATGCATATACGCAATGAGTATTACTCAGCTATAGAGAAGAATGACTTTATGACATTTGTTGGTAAATGGATGGATTTGGAGACTTTCATGCTAAGTGAAATAAACCATTCCCCCAAAACCAAAGGTTAAATATTTTCACTGATATATGAAAGCTAACCCACAGTAAGGGAGGGGGTAGAAATTCAGTAGATTAGATATGAACAAAGAAGGGAAAGGGGAGTAGGAAAGGAAAGACAATGGAATGAATCTGACATAACTTTCATATGTACATGTATGAATATGCCACAGTGAATCCCACCATTGAGTACATCCAAAAGAAATTAATTAAAAAATAATTGTGAGTAAATGGAAGAAAGATCAACAGAGGGAAGGGAGTAGGAAGTAGGGAAAGGGAAGGGGAAGGAAAGGTACTGGGATCTGAACTACAACATGACATATTCCATTATTATTATGTCAAAACAGATTCTACTGTCACTTATAACTAAAAAGAACCAATAAAAAATGTCAAAAAATAACAACACATGAGTATGAACACCAGTTCTTGAGGTGGCTGGGTTGGAACACAAACAACAAGCTCAGAGATACTTTGCGGTAGTTTGCAACAAACAGTAGCCAGCAGCTTGCTCTGTTTGCATTTTGGTGACATTAACTTCTTTGTCCAAATTAAAGACAGAAGTCTAACAAATTGGGCAATAAAATATGGATACTTTTTTTTTCAGAATTCATCAGTGAATCCAAGGCTACAGCAGCTACCTTTCAGGTCATTTTTCAGAAGTAGTGTGTTTCTGAAGGGTATAGTCTTTAAATTACTCGTGTCCCTTGAATTCACACACACACACACACACACACACACACACACACACACACACTGATATCTACTCCTCTCAATCATTACTAGGAGTTTAGCCATAAGTACCAAGATTCTTGAATCTCTTATTAAGGATATTTGAATGGAACTATTGTAAACTTATGAGGGCAAGAAAAAGTTTCTTGGAGAAACACTGCATCTGTAATAGGAACTGAATGGTATTTTTTAAGCTGCAGTTGTCCTCTGACTTATACTATCCTTGGCAGAGCTAAGACTTTATAATCCCAGTTACTGGGAAAGGAATTAGAGTATTGCTTTGAAACCTCATTCTTTGCCCTTAATTAAGTTAAACATGTTTGCCTGTCAAGAACAGTACATTTCCTTAAATAGAAGAGATTATTTGCTTACAATAGTAAACATCTGTGTCCATATAAATTTATACACACACATACACACACACACAGCTTAATCTATACTGCATATGAGCTCAATCCCTCCTCAGTGGAAAGCATTGCAAAGAAAAACAGAAGAAAACAAAATGGTGTGTACAATGGAGTCTTGTTAAATTTTATAGTATGTCTTAATCCACAAATGGCTTATTTCCTGACATCAAGGCTAACTTATTTCAGTGGGCCTTTTTGAAAGATTACAAATTCTTGACTACTATTTGAAGAAGACATTAGTTCTGCAGCTGTGACTCTGGACATCTCTTTGTTCTTAATATCAGCCTTTGGTGGACCCTGATGGCAAATGCATTATTAATGTGATGAGAGAAGATATGGGAGAGGTTACTTTTTCATGAAATCTCTGCAGAAAGGTATGTTTATATTTTGAATAAGTTGGTCATTACCAGAAAGATGGAAAAATTCTAGTCCAAACTCAGGTTTGGGAGAGGAGGCTGTAGGTTAGAAATACTACTGCAAAGCAAAAATCTTTAGGCTCAACTTTAGGTTTAATTTACTATTTCTTTTTCTTCTTTTAGATTTATTGGTTCTTTTTTGTTATACATTTAGAATCCATTTTGATATAGTTTACAAGCATGGCCACTTACTGTTAATCTTGAGTAACTACATACTCCACTGAATTTCAGTGTTGTTCTTTGCACAATGTTGCTAATAATAGTTATTGTCTCATTTGTGTGTTGAGGAATCAAAGAATTGATGCATACATGTATTTGGATAAGTGCCTAGCATATAAGTGGTACTCAATATTGGTCATAATTGAGCATCAGAATTCTTCTTTGGCAACTGTATCTTAAACTAGGAAAAGGATCCAATGTCATAGAGGATAATAGAGGATGATAAAGTCTTTGGTTGGGGGTGGTGAGGAGTTTGCAACACTAATTCTCACTGTTAGTGAAGTACTTCTCACTGCCAAGGCTAACTGCCATGAATCAGCGCTGTAGAAATCTCTGCTAATATCTGTTCATTTCATTTCCCAATATCTCTCACGAAAATTACCCTTCTACTGCCTGCCAATCCAAATCCTTCCTTTTTTTCCATGAAGTTAACTGACCACAATTCATACATCTTTTGCTTTCAATTCCTGAAAGCCCCATTTTCGAGTTTCTTTGCTCATGAGCCAGTTTGGAGGGTTCTAGAATGTTGGTTTCAATTTTTTCAAAAGACTGTATCAAGTATCTCCCATACAGATATATATTTGAAACATATTTTAAAAATTAAATGATAATCTTGAAAAATCAACACAGTATACACATACAAAATGTTTATCAGCAGCACAATGTTCCATCACTAAATATCTGATATATGCAATTTGAGAATTTAAAAATATACATCTTGAAAGCAGTCACAAAGCATAACATTAGGGTGACTCAAAAGGAAAAATTACTATTAGAATTGGAAATGACAATGTAAATTTGATTTAAAATAGAAGTGAAAGCTTGTTTAATCAACAGTTTAGAGAGTTGATTAAAAAATAAATTGCTTGACCCAGATAGTTCTATGAAGTTAAAAAAAAAATTGTGCCTTGACATCTGTAACATTTCATGAAAAGTAAGGGATAGATTCTTATGCCTTTTTGGAAATGGGTGGTTGATTTTGCTAAATGATAGTAGATAACAGTTTGAGAAAATTAGAGGGTTATATATATTTGTTGACAAACTCAAATTAAAATTTCATCACAGTGTTTAGTCATCTTGTCATAAACTGAGTCCTGAGACATCAGAATGTAACAAAGACAAAATATCTCATGTCAAAAGTGACTAGGCAACATTGATTAGTGGCAACAATCATTAGTGGGTATGTAAGTCTGAAGTGTGTTGCAATCTGTGAAGTTTATTGCCAATAGTAAAGTTAGAGAGACTAAATTGTGATGAAGATAGACTCATTTCTTTTGACATACTTTCAATCTATGCCATCTATTAGGTCATCAAAGATGAAGCTTAAATAATTATCTTCCACAAAATAGCCAGAATCAAAAAGAATAGACATACAGATACTTGTTGGATTATAAAATATATCCAGGAAGACATATGTACAGAAAGTGAGATTTGTGAAACTTGAAAAACATAGTTTCTGAAGTAATTATTTAAGATATTAAATAAAAATTAATATTTTAAAATTCTAATAAAGTATATTTAGATGTTAAATTTCACTAGATTAACATCTAGTAGATTAACATTATTAATAAATTAACATTTATTAATAATAAAAGTTTTGTTCAAAACTAATATTGGTATGTATGTGTATGTTAACATATACTATATATTAATATATGTACTAATATATATTTATGTATCAAGTTAACTAATTATATTTTTTAAAAGTTGTTGTGGTTGCCAATTCTTTGTTAGAGAAGGAAGACAAAATACAATTTGTAGCATCCTATACCAAAACTTATAGAAGACAAAGGGTCACCAACTAGAAAATAAAACATTACAAATAACAAACCATGGAAATAGAAACAACATTTTAGTAGTATAGCTCAAGTTTCAAGATAAAAAAAACATTTAATAGTCCTCAAATTCTATACACACATAGTATCATTTAGATTCTCATTTCTTGACAACAAATGACAACAAATGTGTTCCTTTTCTATGCTGATGAGAAAAGAGAAAAAGAAAAGCAGGAAATGAGAAATGAGAAAGAGAAAAGCAGGAAATGTTCATCTCATCTGGAGGTAGGAGAAAGAGGGTGTCTGAGACTCCCCATACTAAATCTCAGGCTCAGGAGTATTTCACGGCAGTAAGGAATGTGGTCATGCAAGCTTTCTATCAAATCAATCCCAATTTTCTTCATGGCTTTCAGGATAGCTTCTCCTTTACCAATACTTACCTTGTACACAAAAGGAAAACTGAATGAATTGAATTGAACAAGGTGGGGGTTTTGATTTGTTTGTTTTTATTACAGATATTTTCATATGCACTGTGACTAACAGCATAAGAGCATAATCCTTTTTTTGACATTTTTTTTGTTTCTTTTTAACAACTTTTAGTCCCAATTTAAACAAACAGAAAGAGAACCCCATGGCAATATTAACTGAATTCTGGATGCCCCAAATTATTCTTTTCTTCCCAGCAATAGAAAAGAAAAAGAAAGGTCATGTAGAATAGAAGCAGTAAGGCTATGGGTATTTTTACAAAAGACAGCTGGCAGGGATGATTCTAAGTCATTTTATATGTACCAGTTCCATTGCTTTTAAAGTTGAGGCTTCAGCATTTCTGAATCTTTGAGAAGAATCAAGTAGCTACTGGTTCTCTGGATCAAGCCTCTCCATGGAGTATTAAGTGCATTGGGGGACTCAGCAACAGTGTACCCAAAACTTAAGGATAATGAGGGAAGAAGAAGGAAGGACCAGAAAGCAGCCTGGTGGAGGGAGAGAAATGGGACTCCGTTCCTATTTTCCCTCCATCCACTCCACCCAAGAAAGCTGCTATTTCATAGCATCCTTATTTACCCCAACAAATCAAAATATAATCTTACTCAGAAGGCATGGCTGGAGTTGATGATCAAATGAAATACAAAAATAAAGTTACGTAGAAAAATAAATAACATTTATTTTGGAAACATGATGCCCATGCCTGTTTGAGGCCTCATGAGAGGACTGCATGCAGAATTTTATCATGATTTTTGTGTCTTTCTGGTTACGGAACTTAATAGAAGTTTAAAAAAATATTATGGGAATAGAGCTGGTCCTTGCTCTGTGTAGTGTATTAATGTTTTCCTATATAATTCCACCTGCAAATCTCATCCAACTCTAATTACAAAAAAAAATAGGGGAGAGATTTTAAGTAAATAAGTAGATTGAAGTGACAGATCAAACATAAACTGTAGAACCATATTAAAATATACCAGTTATTAATTCACAAATCAAAATATTAGTGAAACAGTCTGTAAATTCTGAGGAGTGGAAGTACATATGCTTTATTTATCATGGTATCCCCAGCCTTACCACAATGCCTGGGATATGATCTGTACTCAAATATGAACTCAAATGTTAATATGCTCTGATAAAATAGATTAGTACAGATATTAACCTACTTCCTACTATCAACATACTGAGTTCCCTTAATATCTTCTTACCTATTCCCTTATTTGATTTTTTAAGAAATCAAACAAAACACTAATATAATAGAATATAATATGATAAAACCAAATCCATTTGACATATGTAAGTAAGGTCAAGGAAATAAAAGAAGTGAGAGTGTGTTGTACAAAGATATGAAAGTACTATGAGAATGCCCGTAGGAATGATAATTTAAATCAAGAGTTTATAAAGAGCTACTTGTTCTATGCCAGGATATCTACAAAGTAACAAATGTCAAAAAATTACATGGTCCCTGGGAACATCAGGGCTATCTAGAGATAAGTGTTAGAAAGATATAACCCAGCAGAGAGTCTGAGGGACAGGACTGGAATAATAAGAAAAAGAGAGACATCTAAATGTGAATGTTTTAAGAAGCAAAGATGACTTTGGCAAGTTCAGTAGATTGTTTGTAGGAAATGACTAAAGATTAGTCATAGAAAAATAAAATTTGATCTCTTTTATTTGGAAAAAAAAAGGATAGGTAGTGATTTTCTTAGATATTTTATAGGATATTTTTAAAAGATAATTTGCTAGTTATATAAATATGAGATAAAAAATTGAGATATAACAAATTTTCCCAATTAAAAGAAGCAAGCACTATCAAGACACACTACTTTCCCTGGAAGAGTAGAAAAGTAAACTAAGTCAGATTGTTTACATGAGCTATCATGAATAAGTGCATTCATTTTTCCCTAAGATCAGCAAAGCCTAAAAGAGATGACTAGAAGCTTGTGTTAATTTTGTAGAGCAATAAAAAGTAGAGAAAAAATTCTTAGTGCCATGAAAGGCAGATTGCCCATCTGAAAAAGTTAATTCAAACTATAATCATAAAATAGCTATAATTCTTTTCAAGTTAATGTATTGAATTCCAGGTATAGAGTTTTCTGATTCTGATATTCATGCTAACCTGAGGTCTGTGTATATGCTTTTCTAAGTGTCTTTTTTATGGTAGACTAAGCCTATATCATTATTTACATAGTGAATTTTATATGTATTAAAATAAATTGTATGTGTAGAGTGTATTGTACCATTTATTTATCTTATATTTTGAAATATAAGCATACATAAAATGTAAATATAATTTTTATACTTTATAATAATGGACTGTTCTTATAGACCATCAAGGGCAACTATGTTTTTAGATACACAATAAAATTGTCTTAAATCTCCTACCTATCCCTGAGAATGGTCCAGAGCTCTCCACCTAGGCAAACTTCCATCAACATATATAAATATTTGCTGTCCTTAAATGTTCTGTATAGCCTGTGAATTACAAATAAGAAAGCAAAGGTTATGAACACTATTGTGTTTTAAAAGCAAGTAAAATTTTTAAGCTTTAAGAAATTAGTTTTTCCTTTATTTTTCTTTTAATTGACACATACTGATTTTACATATTTATGTGGGACAGTACATATTTCAATAAACATTTACCCTGTTTCATAATCAAATCAGCATATTCAGCATATTCATTGCCTCACATATTTCTTGTATGAAGTTAGAGTTAGGAGAAATAGTTCTGGTGCTCCTCTGCAGAGCAGAGAACTAAGGCTAATATTGTATTGAATATTTCAAAATAACAAAAAGAGAGGATTTTGAATGCTTTTATCACAAAAGTCTCCAAGTTTCTGAGTGCCCAGATTATAGTTTATTGATTTGCCATGCTTGAAATTTTATCAGAAGGAATGAAAGAGAATCAAGTCCACAATCTGGGAAGAGAATCCGAGGGCGAGTGACTTCCACACCATGGGGATAGTACCTCCCTTGTAGTGGATCAGTCCCAATGATAATGGACAAGAAGGGTTCTTGGGACTCTCTGAAGTCCAATGTGGATGATGTATCAGGCTTAGACTCATCAGCTACTTTTAATGGGCATAAACATGCAGTGTGTATAGACATAAAATAGATCAAATTTTATAAATAATGTATGAATTTCATGTGCTACTCTCTTAAATTTGTTATACCTTATCTTGTCCAAATGTCATGGCAAGTTAACTACAAAAGCTGTTTTTCCATATATAAAAAGCTTTCCCAATTATCCTGTTATTAATGTTTGTGAAATATTGAGGTGGAAGAATCAGTTGCCATTTCATTAAAAAAAACTTCCAAATATTAAGTTAAGTTGCTTGATTTTTGATATTTTGTCTTTTAAGCTCCACAGGTCTATGTAACATTGTGGATAAAAATGAAATGTTAGAGACTGATACCTCCTTTGGGGAAAACACATCTTTTTAGAGAATCTCTTAAAAAATAAAAACAGAATCAAAACTTTTCATTTTTTTAATTAAACACAACTTTAAATTTCTTTATGCAAATGCAGTGTGTGAAGAGTGAGCACAAGTGGCAGAGGATGTGTGGTGATTTGCCACTGGAATTGGCACTAGGACATTTACCTCACTATGAAGTCGGAATGAGCTCCCTGCATGATATGCTTCTCTGAGCGGATATGCTCCTGTTGTCTGGTGTCCACAATGTGGCGTTTCTTGAGAATCTTCATGGCAAATGTTTTGGATTCTTCACTTTTCAACTGGACCTTAAAGAAAGGCAGAAGAGACAAATGAAGTTCAAAGACCTAATATAACAGAGCGCATTGATATCCTGAAATGAACAGGTAGGTACCTGGGGGCATTTGCATGAACTTTAACCACCATCCAAGGCACTCACAGCCTAGGTTTAAAACCCACAGCTCACAACCATTGTTCAGTCTCATTCCATTGGATGAGTTTTCACTAACTTGATTCCAAACTGATTTTGTGCCCACATGGACTAGAAGAAGAAAAATATACTTGTCATTGTTTCATTTCATTTCATATAATGTGTTTGGGTATATTTTATAGTTTTTTCCTTTCAATTTAAAAAGTAGAAATGAAATCTAATTTCTTGTCCAGTTTTACTTCAATTATTATAGCAAAAGTAGGAACATCTGGATCTTTGTGCTCTTCATTCTTAGTCCTCATCCACAAACATTTCTATAATCATTGAATTCAATGACCCTTGTCTGAGCCAAGACTGCAGATGTATACACCGTATTGTTATTTCTTCTTTTTAAAAAACATCTCTCAATCTTTCCCCTCCTTGTTAAAAAGAAAAAAAAAAGTAAATAAAAAATTTAAAGATTTGGAAAATTCTTTCTCTCCAGTATGCCCTATAACTTTATTCTCCTTTGATACCAAATCTTCCTTCTTGGTTTCATTAATTGGAGAGATCTAAGCTAAGATTTATCGTCTCCAAAGTAACTAGGCCTCTGTGGCAGCCCTCATATCTCCCAGTGGATCTGGAGGAGTCTTGGTATCTCCAAGTGCCATACCTCAGATGGGCTTCTGGTCCCTGTTCACTTTTACAAAAAGGTTCAACAAGGTGACTTATAAGGAAAGGAAGAGAGATAACTGAACTAATCACTTAATAGCAATATGAGGGAGTTATCATCAAGTGCTCTTGAGCAGCAGAATCCTTAACATAATACTGAGTGGCCCACATTTTAACAATCTAATGAAAGCTTTGGGGAAATAACATGGCAAGCTGATTTCTGTTTTTCAGCTAAAGTATATCCCTCCCGTCTTTAGCTGTGAATTATGTATGGCTTTCATCTGCAGGGATAGTGAAGTTCTTAAGTGCCCTGTCTATCCACATGAGTACAGACTGAATTCAACTTGAGAGTATATTCATGTGGCAAGTTTCTTAGGAAGGAGCATGAGGATACTTCAAATAAATGAGCTTCAGTTTGCTGTCAACATTTGTGAATCTGTGTGACAGGCTAGAGGAAAAAATGGATATTTGAAAATGCCTTTATCAGCTAAAGGCCCTCTACTGTGTGCGCGAAACTCTTCAGGATGATGGATCGGTGTGCTACAAATGGGTTCAGTTGCAGTTCATAATAAAACAAAATGTGAAAACTCACTTCAAAAGGAAATTGGACAGACAGGGAAGATGGAAT
Organism: Geosciurus inauris; assembly: GCA_004024805.1. Lineage (NCBI taxonomy): Eukaryota > Metazoa > Chordata > Mammalia > Rodentia > Sciuridae > Geosciurus > Geosciurus inauris. The sequence goes on along the minus strand of PVHX01002123.1, from coordinate 117,331 downwards.
AGCAAATGAGTTATGTCAGAGGTACTAAAATTCAGAAGGGAAAGTCACGTTCCCTCTGCAGAGTCACACCTCATTAAACCACTTGCATATCTTAAATGCCTAATTTAAAAATTATCTCCTTATGGATATCACAAATTTTCCACTTATACACAGGGCAGGAGGAAAGGACTCTGCTTTTATGGGCACAGGTTAGGACTGAGATTCTGATTCTAGTCAGTCACTCTTGGGCTAGTTGCTTAACTCCTCTGAGCTCCCATTTTTGCTGAAGATAATACTAGCTACTGCACAGAGTTATTAGGACCTTCAACAAAATTGTACCAATGAATGAGCATTGTTTGATGGTCTATTTGCTTGTACTCTGGCCTTAACCAGAAATCTAAACCAAATCAAATGTTGCTTTTGAAAATAGTCCCTTTTCAACATTTTCTCTATCAGAAAAATTTGGAAACTAAATGTCCATCAATACAAGCATAGAAAATTAATTATGATAATTTAGAATTATAATTGAAATTTTGGAAAAAATAACACATATATATGATTAGAAGATATTGGTTATAAACCACAATACATTTTATGATATCAGGTTCTCACATTTTTATGAGTATTTATATCTATTTATACAAGACCTAAAATAAATTTATAGCAAGACAATCAGAAGTTCATCAGTATGTTAACAATGGTTTTCCCTTAGGGAGATTTTTAGTTGTTATTTTACTTTTTGAATTGTTAACTTTTAATTAACTTATCTCACTTATGTGACAAATAAAAATAAAAATGTCACGGAAAAAAATGTTTAAATCTATTTTGTATTGTAGTAGCTATCATTTTTGTATGACACTCTTAAAGTAATTTCAGTTCTATTAGAATTCCATGAAAACAATGACCTTTATAAATTGTATTCTATATGACATTATAGCATAAAAACTTAATCAAGTTTTGGGATAACCACACTGTTCATTTCCTTGGAAGACTGGTCATGATTTATTTATTTTCAATAGAGACTCCGAGGGTACGTTATGACAATTTGTATTTGGTGAGCTGCAAGTATTATGTTTCACTGTGAAACTATTTTAACCAAATTGATCTTTAAAAAATTTTAAAGTGAAATTTAGTCTTTTATTTTTTCTATTTGCCAGATTAGTTACACTAAGTCCATGTGCATGAATTTGAGATAGTGATGATTTTTATTAGTTTGCAGCCAGTCAGCTAAGAGCTCAGAAATGAATGTTAAATGTGAATTAGAGATCTGCAAACAGGAGAAAAAAATGTCTACTTTCCTTCTTCCTCTTGCCCAGGAATCCTACATAGTCCCCATGAGCTAGGTGTGCACCTCAGATTATCTTCCTTTGCAGACTATCCTAGCCAACTAAGGGCACAGAAGACACACTGGTTAAGTATGAATGCTCCAATACTTAACTACCCTTGGCTGGCTATCTTTCATGGGTTACTCAAATTCTCTCTATTCCTGTTTCTGCATTTCTAATACAAGAAGCCTCCTTATAGGTTACCTGTGAAGTTGAAATAGAAGGACCCACATATCAAAATTCCTAGAATAGAGTTGGGATTCAGTGACTATTTACTCTCTTATTCTTTCAGCTTCTTTGTTTAATGGTCTCTTCAAGCCAAAGTGCTATCCTCAAAATATGAAGTTGAATGTCACTTTGTTTCTACCCCCACCCCAAACCACCTCAGTGCTACCGAATAAATAAGTTTGAGAATCTACTTTAAGATTGTTGATGCTTAAACCACAGTGATTTTACTCTCAGAATTCCTAAGGAGGAAAATTTACAAGAAAATGCTAATACTCAAGGTTGTCTTCTTATTTTATACAAGTAATACTATGTGCTATGTCAAATTAGAATTGGTAAAAGTTTCATTTGCAGTAAAATGGACTTCATTGTGAAGCATTATACTGACATTTAAATGAATGTACATTTGGGCAAAGTGAATCTTAAGGTGCAAATTTCTGACATGAATTTTGACAAATCTTCGCTGTCAGACTCCAGTAATGCCAAAATGATACTACTTTGAAGAAAAGGCAAAGCAATCAGAATTTGAAAGTTTTGAAGACACATTTGCTGACTATATTTACACATTGCCCCTCTTTCCTTCTGGACAATGCAGTGCTTCCAAAAGACTTGTCTCCTACTTGACTTAATTGTTTGCTCCTGCTTTCTGGAAGGAGGGTTATGATCAGGACAAGGTTAAAACTGGCTCAGTGCTTCCAGCTGTGGGCTGGTCCTTAGAATATGTATCCATTTATTTATTTAACCTTGTCATTAAGAGTTCATATTTCATTTTGCATTATAGAAATATTTTAATTATTTTGGAGAAAAAATGACTTTCTGAACTATACTGTTAATAAAATTATTTCTTAAATGGAACGCTTAAACTTTCAATATCTTACAGCTCATTATTATGCAAAAGTACTAATATGGTCAAATTATGCTTTGCACTAAAGGAAAGGGTCCCTTCAAACTTTCACTTAGGTAAGCTAATGCTGTAAAGCAAATATAATAAAGTGGGCCTAAAAAACCTCATATTGGAAATCTGGGTCCTAGTCCTGGTTATACAACCTCATTTGACCTTCAGGTCACCTTCCTGAAAATGAGGTACTAGACGATGTCATTTCCAGGGTCTGTTTCCCTAGAAATTTCAGTGCATCTGTGATTTACCATAACAAAGATATGCTTCACAATGCCACATCATATTTAACCTCATGAAATGGCCAACCTGTGGCAGTAGCTTGGGACAGAGGGAAGGGAAATATCCAAAGTACCACAAATGTAGCTCAAGGAAACATGACCAGTTCACTCTGAAAACATGGCCTGGAGTTTAAAGTGTGTTCCTATTCCATTGGGAGGTAGAGATTCTATTGTTTTTATTATCTCAACCACACATGTAAAGGGGCTTGTTTTCTATTGTATTCTGTGTATTACCAACTTCCAAAGAACATGACATTGGATAAAAGCAGCAGTAGATTTCTCAAGAAGAACATTCCAATAGGATGCAAGGCATAAGGAAATCTATATGAAGCCATCATAATTGTAGGGGAAAACAAGAATGGTAACTATTTTCTCTAAAATAAAACAGCACAATATTTTAATCAGGTAATCTGAATTATGTAGTAAAGCATAATAAAGTCATTTCTTTTTTTTTTTTTTTGACTCTAGTCTGAAAGGAAAGGGCCTTCAAAGTACTCTAGAAACAATTTGGCAGTGGTCCGTAATTCAAGTACCCCACATTTAATACAAATGGAGAGGAGTTAAGGAATTTATGACAAATTGTATAGTGGGAAACAAAAGTTCTATAATGGAAGGAGGGAGGGAGAGAGGGAGACGGGGACGGGGGAGAGAGGAGAGAGAGAGATTGGCCTAGACCGAGAGAGTGTGAATATGCTATTCCATCAGATTAATTGTGCCCAGCTGCTGAGTATACTCTACTCCAATCCAGTTACAATTAGTGCTTACCCAGAATTACCAAAACAGGCCAAAGACCATAATCAAACTTTAACAGCCTGGAGACTGTGAACATACATAAGCACTACATGGTTCCATCTCCATCATGTCTCAGTATCTCCCACTGCCAGACAACACGTCCGTCCTCTCAGACACTGGACTTGGAGTCCGTGAATGGGAATAAGAGCTCTGCAGTAGGTGAAAACAGAAATGGAGCTGAAGCAGCACAGAAACTGGCCATGAAGTTTCCATAAGATTCAAAAAGAAAAAAGACATGAGATTATTGTATATTAAATAAATGGAAATTTATGCTAATAAACTATTTTTATTTTGGGGAGGCGATACCAGGGATTGAATTCAGGTGCACTTGACTACTGAGCTACATCCCTAGACCTACTTTGTATTTTATTTAGAGATGAGGTCTCACTGAGTTGTTTGGCATCTTGTTTATGCTGAGGTTGGTTTTGAACTCAAGATCCTCCTGCCTCAGCCTCCTGAGCCACTGGGATTACAGGCATGCACCACCATGCCCAGCTCTAATAAACTGGATTTATAATTACACATGAAAATAATGAAAATAATTAGTGTAATGTAAAATTTTTAGAGTACGAAAATGGGCACCAGAAATGGCAAATCTTTAGAAATACAAAGTAGATGAGATATTGCCTGGAGTTGGGGTGAGAATGGAGAGTATTTGAACATGGGCATAAGGAATCTTATTGAAGTAATAGAAATGTTCTTTGAATTGTATACAGAAAATGGAAAATGTTATAGTATGTAAACTACACTTGAAGAAAGCTGCTAAATAATTTTTAAAAGGGAAAAAATGACAAAATTATAATTTCCTGTTCTTTATTGTGATATAGCTATATATTAAATTTACATTTTAAGTAAATGTCAGAAATGTATTTCTCTTTATGCTTATCTTTCCCTTCAATAAATGTTCTCCCAATTTTCCAAAACACTAAAGTACTGAAACTTTATTTTAAAGGTTATCCTCTCTCATGACTTCTCTACTAGCTAATTATTAAAGGTCCTAAATTCAAGAAGTCCGAATTAAAAAAAAACAAAAACAAATAAGATCATGAGTCATTTTAAGTAATGTGGATGTTGTTATTGCAAAATTCTTTAAAAATTATCCAGTCAAATAATAAGTAATTCCTTGGAAGCACCTTTTAATGTTTCACTAACATATAAACTACAGTTTTATTCAAGTTCATGTAACCTCTTAAAGCCTCATTTCCTTCACTTGTAAAGTGGGTATTAAATCAAACTTATAGATACAGATATTTTCATATAATGCCTATGAAAACACTTTTTGAAATTTAAAGAGTGCTATATAAAAATCATTACTTCCTTGATTTCAAAGATATGTTGGAATGTTAACTAAAATGTGGACTTGTTGAGGATACTTTAATATTATAATCCATAGTTAAATCTATTTTTAAATCAATTGTTCCAACAAACTGAATAAAAAAAATAATGACTAGGAAAAATTCATCTGAATTTAAGGAAGTCTTACTTTTGCAGAAAAAGAAAAAGCAATTTTATTACTGTGACTGAAATTCCTTTTTAGACTTGGCTAACCAAAATGTCCTCACGTTAGGAGGGGCCAGCATACTGCATTCATGGAAGAAAGTGACATGCTTCTTCAGAGATTTTGTATTCAACAAATTAGTATTCGATTCCTCAATATTTTTCACAAAAGAAATATGCTAATTCTATTAACTCAAGCATAGACCATAATGACTTCTTTATTTCCATCTATTAGAAGATACATGGTACAAGTCCTGAGAAGCCATGACCAACTAAATTGCCCCAAATCCTGATATTGGTATTACTTTTCTCTGTGTATGAATACTACAAAATTTAGGCCAATGTTAGCTATAATCTTAACAGAGAAACTCCTGTTTCAGCTTGATTTTTAAAAACCTCTTTTTTTTTAATCAGTTATCTACAATTTTATTCCTCACTTTTCTTTGTATTACACGATAACATCATTTAATCTTTTTTTTTTCTTTAGTCAAAGTCTGAAATTAATGAACCAATCAGCTTCTGCTTTACTCCATAAAATAGATCATGTACAGCCAATGGAAATTGCCAGTTTGTATGACACCTGTTTGAATGACTCACAGAACGCAAAAGATGGATTATGAGTTTACTGGAAAGTTGGAAAGCTGTTCAGCCACAAGGTGTTGTAGTGGTGACTCAATCTTAGGGTCAAGTCTTTATGTGCATAATTTGCTATTCATAGATAGCTATACATCTATGAATGAGAAAGGAGAAAGGGTGTCAAGTATACATTTTAAGAACAAAAGAGCATAAGAGAGTGGCTTAGTTTATCTATGCCTTTTTATCTAGTTGCACCTGCCAAGTTGCATAAATGACAAATAATCAAGAGAGGGTCTTACTTCTCCCACATTTGTTTTCCTTCCCACATTCACCTCAAATCCTCATCAAAAATGTAGATAATCCCATTTTCTCTAACTTCCTTTTATATTCATAGTATCTTCTATAACTAGTGACCAGAAAGATTAAGAAATGTGTACATTAAATTCAAATTGGTCAAAAGACAAGTAAAGCTATTTTTATAGGGAAGACAGTTTTGATTTTTTTAAAAAGATATTTATCTTTCAGATTAGAGAAAAGTCAGAAAAAGAAACCCTCATACCATGAATAAAGGGGTTGGACTATTTTATAACAATCACTTCATTGACTTCAAAGAACACTTGTGATTTTCCTAATAAAGAATCAACATTGGTTCATTTTGATTCAAGGGTTGCCTACATTGAGATAATCAAAGATTGCTGAAATGTGCAACTTAAACATTATTATTTAAATATAACATTTATGTCCTAAAATATGCTAAATAAACCTTACTTCATTCTGTAATGATTATTAAAATTGACTTTTATATTCACTTTATTTTACTTCATTAAATAATCAAATTTGTGCTTCCTTACTCTGATATCTTTGCATAATCTCATGCATTTAAAGAAATATAACATGGGTCAGTTTTGACAACTTGCTTGCACATTTCCAAGTGGAACACCTGAATAGCTCACAAAATTATTTATTCTAAAACTTAAAGTACAGTTATAACCTAAAACTTTACCTAGGTAGAGTTGAGTGTCATATATTGACATTATGTTTAAAATGAGTTGAATCAAACAGAATCATGTATTGCAAAATTCAACTTTTTCTGACATAATGACCTGATTAACTTAGGAAGGATTTTGTATTATGATATTTTTGAGATATAAGACATAAAAAGTTTTATAACGTTTTAACTGTTACATAGTAGAATTTTAATCAAATGGTTTATAATCAGATCTTAATTTTTTTGGGGGGGTGGTGGGGTACCTGGGATTGAACTCAGGGGCACTCAACCACTTTGCCACAACCCCAGCCCTATTTTGTATTTTATTTAGAGACAGGGTCTCACTGAGTTGCTTAGTGCCTCGCTTTTGCTGAGGTTGGCTTTGAACTCACGATCCTCCTGTCTCAGCCTCCTGAGCCGCTGGGTTTACAGGCATGCACCACCGCACCTGGCTCAGATCTTAATTTCTTAATACATGCTATCCTCAAACTCCACCCTTTCTGATTCATAAAGATAACTTTTTCCTCCCTGCTGCTTTTGTATTTCAAAAAATTTTACAAGATTTTATACACATATAAACTTACTTTAATTGTAGTTAAGTTAGTTCAACAAGTATTTACTGGTTTTGTCTTAAGTTCAATTAATCTATGAATAGTCACATTAAACATTTAGACTGCACTATTCCTACACATGTAGCATCTAAGGTCCTAGTGCTAAACACACAGTGGTTTGTTGCCATTGCTTTAGCTTCTTTGAACTGCTTTTGGGTGGGGATGATCTATCTCCTCATGCCCACTGTGAACTTGTAAGGCAACTGGCTGGAGTTGGGGGCTAAGAACAAAGCCACCTAGTTCACAAAATCTCCTGACCTTCAAGCTGATATACTGTATATGTCAATCTTATGGAGGATATTAACATGATGGACAGAGTGTGAATTAGTGATAAATTAATATATGCAATTGACGAGCTAGTCTGCATCATACCCAGTTACCTGTTTCATATTTTTCCCAGACATGAGATAAATCTTCTATTTTAAAGGGCATGCATATTTTCTACCAATTAAAACACATAAAAGGACTATATTTCCTTTTTATGGAAGGACTCTGCTTTTAAAGCATTTACATAAATTTTTCAGGGATATGGACTACATATTGGCACAAAGCAAACTATCTTAGAAGAGAAATTACCATGTTTATTTATGGAAGGAGCACTACCTAAAAATAGCCCATCTGGTCATCTTAGAATGCATTCTTTTATTTCATGGAGGGAAGTTCAAAGCTGAGTTTGTGTTTACATGCTTTCAATACTTATGTCCAAATACCTCGTTCTATTACAAGTCTAATTTCCTTTAAGAATATAATACCACCATACTCTACTAATCAGCTGTCTAATAATGTTTCTTACTGTTCCCCCACACAACTGCACTCTAGTCTGGTCACTTGCTTTGGTGTCCTGTGACAACATGTGGCCTTTTATGTTGTAACCTTTGCCTGGAGTGGCCTTTTCCCATCTGTTCAAGTAAATCCCACCTATTCTTCAGTTCTTCACGCCCTCTTGGACCTCCTCTACTTCTTCAGCTCCAAATGATCTCTCTCCTGAAATGCTGAGAATCTTTCTGCATGATTTATGATGTAATTCAATACTAAAGGATTTCATTTGTTAGTTTTCAAATATTTTAGTCTTAGGAGAAGCCAGAAATTCCCTGAGAGCTAGACTCACAACTGATATTTCTATGTCCCATGATGAATATTTTAGGATTGTTTTAGTAAACAAACTTTTTTGCTGAATGTGTTAAGCCCATAAATTCACAAAGTAAAAACAAAATTTATGTTACAGCAAACAAAAAGGAGTGTATGACTTAAATGTTAATTTTTGGTTGAAGTGTTGAATTGCCAATTATCTTCCTAAGGCTTGGAACGATATTTCCAGTGCATTCTAGATTTTTATTGATCTTTCTAGAATCACATACAGGTTTAGAGGGGGAACTGTTCACACTATCTTATGATAGTGTACTAATTTCAAATACTTTTAATGAAAACTATGCATTTTAGTAGAAAACTAGTGTATAACATTGCTATGAATTTACCAGAAGTGTAAGAAAGTATCCTCTTTGTTGCCATCCATACAGTCTTATGTTGTAATCATCAATGAACAAAAGAATATATATTCTACAGTAATAAGTTGACTTAATGCATTATTTTGCTTTATTTATATCTGTCAAAGTACAGATAGACTTTCCTACCTATAATTTCTGCTTAGAAACTGTCTTATTAGAAACTATAAGCTACCTATAATTTCTGCTTAGAAACTGTCTAAAATAACGGGTTATTTTAGGAGTTGCAATATACTATTTACTCCATCTACTGACTTTCCATTTGTGTTTATTGGATTGGACCATCATTAGCTATCTAAATAACTTATTTTCTTAGAAACCAATACTATTACTCACAATAATTCTTTTGAAGAATAAACATACAAAAAATATACTTAATCATATAGCAGGGAGAGCAAAGGCAAACAGGTAAAAATGAGGCAAACACTCAGTTTTCAGGCAGTGTTGAGTACTTATTCATTTTGGTTGCAGAAGACAGAAAACCATAGGGCTTCCCCAGGAATCATCCTCTATAGCATAAATCACTGTGGGCACATATCAAAATGCTGCCCAGCCGTCAGTCCCACAGTTGTTCTATTTCACTGCAGTGTGGCTTCACTGTAGCAAGCTCTTGCAGTGTTTTTTTTTTACATGGTGTGTCCCTTTGGAGTTAAGCTGCTTGCTTTTTTATAATGATGAAACAAAATTGTCCACTGAGCCATGGGTTTAGCACCAAATTTCTTGCTTACTCATCTCTTAGTCTCTGTCTTGTCCCTGTTGGTTTACATAGCTCTCCAAGCCTGCTTGCTTGTAAGCACAGTGCAGAGGCAGCTGGTAAAAAATGCCCTGAGAGTGGTATGGATGCCATTATGTATGGCACACACACCTGGTGCACCTATGTGCTTGTCTGAGTGTTGATTGGTTCTTGCAACTTGGTACCATATTGTCCCCCTCCTGGGCAATCCTACTGCAGGATTCATAAACTTGGTTGGATTCACAGAGGGAATGAGAAGCAACCTTTGTACACCCTTTGGCAAGAGCCAGGTCCCTATTATGCCCAGTTGGGTGGGTTGAGAAGGATATTTGACCCAGCATTTGACCCAACAGCATTTGACCCAGCAGTCTGCCTCAAAGATGATTTCCTATTGAGAGGTCAAGATGCAAGGCTTTACAATTTAGAAGAGAAATGAATAAATAAAAGCAGACTACTTCGGGTGCATACAGATTTGGCATGGGGAATATTGAAAACTGTTTCCCATCTCCTCTCTTGGAAGATCTGAAAGTAAAGAGCTTTAATGGTTTGTGGGAATATAATAGAAACCATCAGTAAAGGTCATTTGAAGACCTCAGGTTCTTATTTATATTGGAGAAATGCTTGTACTTTCAGTACTTGGGTAGCAATAGGAGAAAAATAGTAAAATCATTGTATTCACTTTCTTTTTTATGGGCATAGCTGGAAATGGTAAATGAAAGTAAATTTAGCCTATTCGAATAATAATAAATAACCATTATTAGCATAACAAAATAACACATTGACAACACATTGACCTATGATAGATGAGGCACATATTCTATTATTATCCTCATTTTATAGATGAGGAAACTGAGGCTTGGGTTTATAAATGGCTAAGCACACACAGTTGTCAAGATCTAAATCAGAACGTCTAATCAGAGATCTAGTTTGTAGCTACCCTGTTACATGCACTGTCTTATTAGTTTTTTTCCACAGACATTTTATCATAAGAGTAGCAAAAGATTTACAGAAGGGGGAGTCTCTAAAGTTTTGATACAGTTATGCATAGCAGATCATCATTGCATCTGTTCCAGCTTTATGTTTAGTTCAGGTTCTTGAATTCTAGAAGAATTCTTTTTTTAAAAAAAGCTAAGGTGTACCTGTGGCAATGATTCAACACATTTGATTTTGTGTGGTAAGAATCTAAATATTTTTAGAAGCCAGAATGACCAAAAAAAGTTTTCTAGTTTTTTTTTTTTTTAAAGTAGTTTGGGGCAATAACCATAGTTATTTCAATGACTGCATCAACTTAGAAATGTTTATAAGCATTTTCTTAACATTTTTCCTATGAAATGTGGATCATGACTCAAGTTCTTCTCCCTGGGTAGCTAGGATAGCAGAGTTACACACTGGGTGTGAGAGCAATTTGAAAATTACAAAGCAGCCTTCAAGTGAAAAGTTGACTGTTTTAGCAAGAAAGTAGTATTAATTAATAAACATTTGTTCTTGCAGTAATTTCATTTTTCCAAGTAATTTAAGTTATGTATATTGGTACCTAAACTTTCCCTTTGCTTTAGGAGTGCCACCTCCTCCAAAGTCTTGCTCATCCCTGCACTGAGCCTGTGCTGTTCCTACTTTGTTTATAGGTTTATATTTCAGTGTACATGACTGCTCCTCCCAGTAGATTGTGTATCCCTATTGTTACTTTCTATTAGACTTTGTATCTCCTATGAGAGAGCTCACTACCTTGACACAATAACCAATGCAAGAAGATATAAATAATGCCTTGTATATCTTTGCTCCCATATTTCATCCAAGTGTGGTTTGCTGGTATAGGAGGCATTTGGATTGCTGAATAAATACATTAGTAATCTAATATTTAGAACAACCACTACATAGTATTGCCAGATTAAAATGAAACGTGTGTTTCCTTGTGCAAATCTGTTCTGAAACAGGCACCTCTCTGACAAGAACAAAAGGAAAGCAATGAGAATAATTTTCATTTGTGATTTGTAAAACCAATCCCCTTATTTTAAAAATTTACCTTGTAAATTAAGAGGATTCCTTTACTGTCTTATAGTAGTGCTTATAGCTTCAATGAGTAAATGATAGATAAAAAGAGCTGAATATTTTCATTAAAAGTGGTTTTATAAACATAATTGGTCTTCTGGAAGACTGTTATAAACAGGTCACAGTGAACACACTGAAGGCCCACTCTTAAAGAACATGGGCAGAAAATGTGATCTATGCCTGATAACAGAAAGAAGGCAGAGGATGGTCCAAAGGCAATGGATTTGAATAGGGCATGTCTAATATTGAACTAGTATTATGAAATAGATGAGATAGCTTAAGAGGAGAATTCTCATGTGCATAAAACCTTTCGACAAGTTTCTAGATTTATCACTGAACAGATATTTACATTTCTTATTATATTCTCATCTTCAAAAATTGAAAATAAATTATTCAGAAATTCTCCTGCCTGAAAAGTACTACTGCATCTAAATTTATATAAACTGATGAATGATAAAAATTAAGAAATGCTAAGAAGTCTGTAAAGGGTATGTCATTATATAGAATCAAAGAAACATAATCTGTATGCCAAATATTAATGAAAAATAGTTAACATTCTTTAATAGGAAATGGAGTTTAGAAATTCAAATTCCTAAGCTCTTTATATCTCATTGAGAGTTCACAATGTTATACCTGGAAAAAAATAATTCTATTACAAAGTGTAACTTGTGGTATTATTTTGTAATGTAATTTCCTTGATCAATATCATTACCAAGCTAATGACTTAGTAGGTTCAAAATGTATTACATACTTTTTATTAACGTGTTCAGTCCTGTGTACAGATAGGTGTAATGACTCAGTATGAAAGTTGTATTGCTTAAACATAGCATTCCACAATTCTGATAAAATTATTTTGCATGTGTCATCTCAGAGGAGAGTGAAGAGAAAACTTCTTAATCACAACAGAACTTGGCTCTGCCTATAGCCTTCTCCTAACTGTGAATGGTGTGGGTACCACTTTGAAGATAAGCTGTTACTTTAGTGTGATGACAACAGAATGTGTAATTATGAAATACTCAGGTCAAGCTCCCAATTCTGTCAACATTGAATACATGTAAAAGGTAAACAATCAGAATATTTTTCACACCCAGTAATTAACATGATCCAGTAGATAGTAAGTGGCTAGAACTGGGGGCAATGGACACTACAGTATTGGTCATCATGTAAATGGCTGGTCCACACTGAATAGTGGAGATGATCTGGATATTCTGCTTGTACTCTAGGGTTTAGGATTTTTCCAACAACACAAAATGTGACTTCAGAGTTTAAGGACATGTGCCTCTCCCTACAGTGGAACCATCGTACTTGATGATCCATTGAAGATTGATCATTCATCAGTATTTAGTTTTGGCAAACCGGGCAATATTTACAACCTAAACTAATTCTTTGGGTTATAGTTTTCATTTGTTTATAAACATCTGTGCAAAAGAGTAGAATGCAATATCCATGAGAAGAAAACTAGATTGAATTCTCTCCTGGGATAGAGTTCATATATGTGTGTTTGTGTGTGTGTGTGTGTATGTATGCATATATACTTATATATATATATGAACAAATATGTACATATACAAACATACACATGCATACACAAACATATACATGCATACTTATCTTTTTAAAAATATATTACCTTTTATATAAACTTTCCCTAATTTTGCAGTTAGTTGTTTGTGTCTCACACATTTTTCAGAGAATTTTCTAGAAGTCTCCCGCTATTAACTTGGTATGTGATTGTTTAGCTTAAAGTGGTCTCAAAGCTATGATATGTTATTACCAATATTATCAACATTTCAAAAATCCTGAGTAAATTCCTATATTTAATAATATCTCACTGGTAATTTGGAGTTATCAGACCTCCATACATCCACAAAATTGGATGTTTTGTTTTGTTAACTAAAACAGCAAATTTATTGTCCATACTGTATAAAAATATTTAAGAAACTATAACAAACAGGCCCCAAACCAATCTCTGGGAAATTATGCTCCCTATACAGCTTCATTCAGAAAGGGGTTTAGACAAATACATTATGTACATAAATATACTAGATAGAAAAAGCGTCATGGTAAGGATCTTTACCCTCTGTCCTACTTGTATGTTCCAACACCTCCAGAGCAAAGTTGTTCATGTATACTGTTAATAAATCTTTTTTAGCTGTATGAACAATTATAACTCATCACAAAATCAAAGTACTTGAAAAATAAATTTAAGGCTACATTAATTGGCAGGATTCATAAAAGCAAGAGGTTTTTCTACATTTCATTCATTTTTATTCCCATAACTGAAAATACTTAGTTCTTCAGAGGCACACGGCAGAATCTCAAGTCAGAAGACGTAGTAGTACTATACTATTTCTAACCAGAGTTAAGGGGAATATCATGCAAATCCAATGGAACTTATTATGGCTTAAAAAATTCTTTTCTAATATTTGAATAAATAACATTTCTCTGCCTTGTGTCAAGGTCAAAAATTCCAACTGCAGCACAAATGGACAAATATCAAAGATAATTCTGGGTCACTCTGCTTTTATGGAAGGGGATTTCTTCTGACCCCTGATGGCAACAGTAACTGTTTACTGCACTGTACACAGTCTCAGGGAGTTCCTAACATACTGTACTGGTGTCTGATATCAGGGAGTCCTCAGTGTTCAGCAGAGCAGTGAACATGAATCTGCATTCTCAAATAGAGTTTTTATCTACAGAGTCTTGGAATGCAGCTAACTCGGTCACCAGAATGTTTTTCTTTTCTTTTTCTAATTTTTCTTGTAATATGTTAGTTTTAAAATTTCTATTTCAAACAAATGCAAAATAGAATATGCTTTCATGCTGCTTACACCACATTTGTGCAATGTGTTTAATGCATGAACTTGTACAAAACAGTTCTCATCAACACTTACCTGCATGTATATGAAGTATGTGTAAAATAAGCTATATAAAATATTCATACCATATCACTAATCTAGCAGCTACAGAATCATAGAATTACTGTTACACCATATGTTTCATATACATACATCTCTGCATCCCAGTTTCTTTTATATGTATTTGAGTTCACATTTAAATTATCATAATTATAGTTGGAGTGCATAATTAAGTTAGTGGCCACTGCTCAGAACTAAGGAAATAAATAAAGGTCATACAAAATCAGCTGGGTAAAAACTGTTTTATGGGTCTACATTAAGTAAATGTGTTTACCTTTCATTTAATATGAAGAGGTTTTCTGAAAAATTGGTTTTTCTTTTCTATGGAGCATAGCCCACTGTGCTGCCAGCTCTCACATTACTGGATGAAAGCATTTGGTACTGATTTATGAGCAACAGTAATTAAAGATAAGAGAGGAGAGAAAGAAATTTTAGTTGGGAGAAAATATGAAAAGGAAGACAGAGGCTTTCAAAAACACTTAAAGAACAATCACCTACCAGTTCTACTCGTCCGAAACCTCCAACTCCAAGGGTGTCAATAATGTTGAAGTCAGACAGCTTCAGGTTGGCGAAGAAAGCAGCTTCAGCTTCGTATCTGGATTTTTTGATGCGAAAAAATGGAAATTTCTTAGAGGTGCAAACACGGGTGCCACGTACAACTGTACTGGAATGACATGACTGCGGAACAGGGTTTACCTGCTTGAATTCCATCTTGCTTTTAGAGTCTGTGTTTTCTCATACTCATAAATTTTTGGTCCCCATTGTGCAGAATAACATAGATTTGCACTTGTTTTTCAAAGTAGAAAAATACAAAGTACCCACTGCATGACTGTCACGTGACTGATAAATCCAGTTATCAAATCAAAGTTACATCTTGGTATTTTTCTACGTGTCTTCTTGTGAGCACGGATTGTTTGAGTTGCTCTTTTTTGGCTTTGTTTTGGATTTTTTGGTTTTGCTTCCTTTTGTTTTTGCCGTTCAGAGTTTGGATGGCAGTTTCTCATTAGTTTCCCTTATCCACAGGCTAGCAGTGCCTTCTATAAATATTTATTAAAAGCGGCAAGATCGTGGATGTCTCTGGAGCAAAATCACAGCCAGGTTTTATGAAAACAGATCCGAAAAGCTGAGGATTGATGTGCAAATGTCTGAAATGGATGATTTCAGGAGCATATTCACATAGCTAAAGTGTCTTGCCTTCGCTTATGTTTATGCACTGACTCAAAGCCAGCACTCTCAGCCTGCAATCCCAGTGTCTGTGTTTTCAAGTTTCTTATATGAGTGGTGAGAAGCATAGACTAGTAGTCCAACAGACTAACTATGCACAAATGCAGATCTGACACATGCAAGTGGCCAAAATAGGCTTCTCCCGATGAGACTGGTGAATATGAGCTGCTTAAAATATCTTCTTGTTAAAGGCCCTACTATATTTAGAAAGGGCAGGAAGGCATAAAGATGAAGATGATCTGCCCACTCGCTGAAGTCAGGTCATGGAGTCATTCAGCTGTCTCAAAATATAAGTGTTTAAATAGCTATGCATAACCCATGACCTCCAGCCTGAGAATACGTGTTCAGTACTCTACTATACATAGACATGATGCCTTGACTTGAGGTCATGCTAACACTGCTTGGCATGTCAAGTTTTGAATGGAATCAGCAGCAAGCACATTTGGTGTTAAGCTGTGTGACATTTTAGCTATTCCATTACAATCAAACACAAACTTAGACTCTCTGCTAAGGAGACATGTGAAACAGTTTTTTAAATGAGCTTTCTGAGTGAGCTTTCTGCCTTCAATTTACAACCACAGTTGAAGATTTTTAGCAAGTCAGCTGTTGACTTCTCAGAGGGTAAGAAAAACACAGTGTTTTTTATTATTGGCTTATGTGAAATAAAGCCCTCTAATAAAACTCTATAAACAAAGTGAGTCAATCCTAAAGTTATCTGTAGACTTCTCTCATTAACTATCCAATCCAGAGATCAACACAGCAATTCAGGAGCTGGTTTATAGAATGGCACATAAGCAGCAAATGTGCATGTCTGACATTCCAATTGGCTGGCTCATGGCTTTTGGAAAATTAAAACTCCATCCCCTCTAAAAGGCCAGTGGCAGAGTTGACTCCAACAGGTGCTTGAAAAGGACATCTGTTGGGATCAGACCCCATGACAGTTTATATGTGGTCAAGTATTTCCTGGTGTTCTAGAGAAGCAGATCTGTAATGACATCATTGTTTTATTTGATCATTTTTCTAAATATTGAGCTTCTAAAATATTTCAAAACCGTCATGTTAAAGCTATTTTTTAATAATGTCAGTATCACAAAACAAACATAAAGCAGGCCTGAAGAAGAGGCCTCAACTAAATGAACAGATAAACTAGAGCTGGATTCTACCTATGCATCTAGTTGTTGAAATTAAGACATCAATTGCTGGTCAACAAATAACTGTACTCATTAAAAATATGATGTAGGAGTTTACATTAAAAGGCATAGAATCTTCATTTAAGACTTCACTAAAAATGCTTTGTCGTTATTTGTGCAACAACTATACACATTCAGAATGAGATTGTTCTTGGATAATTATGTTCTTACTGGAATTAGAAATCTCAGGTGCACAGAGCTTAAACCTTTTAAGACCATTTTGATTACCATTTTATATATTTCAAGGATGATGTTATTACTTATAACCCTTGAATATGCTGTCAAAGTTCTTGTGCTTGGGCCTTGTGAAAATAGGCTGGAAGGGGGCTGGGATTGTAGCTCAGCGGTAGAGCGCTTGCCTCGCATGCGCGAGGCCCTGGGTTCGATCCTCAGCACCACATACAAAGCAATAAAATAAAGACATTGTGTCCATCAACAACTAAAAAATATTAAAAAAAAATAGGCTGGAAGTACAGGTACATGAGTAGAGTGACCCACAACCTTTGTTGCACATCAGAGATGCCTGAGCTCTTTAAAACACTCAATGTGAGCCCCACCATAGTCCAAGTGAATCCGCAATTCTTGGAAGTGGTACCCAAACATCTGTTTTTTTTTTTAAGAACTCCTGGGTAATTCTGCTATGCAGAAAGGATTGAGAACTATAGTTCCAAATCTTTTGAAGGCTCCAGGGAGTTCCAAACAACATCCAAGAATTTTGGGGTGGAATAAAGTGGGCCAGGGAGATAAGGATATGTATGCCCAGTAAGTCTGTGGGTGATAGATTCTGGCAGAATTTGAAGCTCTCATTCAACTGCTCTTGGCTCCTGCCTTTCTGCTCCTAGAATCATAGGAATTAATCGTTCTGTAATGGCTAAAATAAGAAAACATTGCTTTACAAAAGGCACATACAAGGTGCATAAGCTATAAGGTAGTAATTTTATTTTTGCATTTCTATGCCAGGTTCTCTTGACTTTATACTTAGTATCTGGTTAATTATGGATGGTATTTTAACTGATGGAATGGACATAAAAATTTCATCCTCTATAGTAAATACTTTATCATAAACAATCACGTAGCTATGTACTTCCTTATTCACTAGAAGTATTGATTATGGTTAAATAAAATATTTCATATGTCTTAAGAGACTGGCAACATTATAATCTGTTAATGACTTTGTTAGTATTACCAGGTGAATTTTAAAAATACCACTTGGTGGTGTGATACTATCTTATTGCCAAGACTCATTTTAAAGGGACCAACTGTGGTCCTCTATTCTGTTGCTGCTTGGCTTCTTGGGGAAATCAAATGACAAAAAAAAATGTAACCATTATAGCTTTCTAATACAACCAAAGAAATGTTAATCACTTAATATTTTATATTCTCTTATTTTTCCTTCTCATTTAGATTACATTTTAGGGCTAAGAGTCACATCTTCATCGCAGAAACTTTGTATACTTTGATTTTTTGAATTAATAACTTTTTTAACATGAGAATGATTGTATGATGGACCTTCATAAAGAGGCCAAGCTGTGAATTATTTAGATTCTATAGGTATTTAAACTTTGTTTTCTTGCTCATAACCTGGAAGGACATTTTCATTTTTTCCCTTTCCTTGGATAGTTACCTGAAGAGGATTTGAATCCACTAATAATGTCCTATTTTCTTCAGAGTTGATGAAAGGTTGGGGAAGAGAACTAACTAAAAGCTTAAGTAAATGGCTGTAGTAAATGGCTTAAGTAAATTGTCTAAAGGAGGTAAGTTTGCAACCTGATCTTTTAATTAACCTACTAGTGGCGGGACCTGGGCCCAAGGATTAGGCCAAGCTTCATGAAATTCTAAAATCCATCTGTTCAACAGTGTTTATGAGAGGACATTGCTAAGTGTTACTGGAAATATATTTCAGTAGGAAATATAGTTCCTGACGTCTGGTTGCTTAAAATACAACAAGGAGTATAAAGTACATTCTTTAGTAGTCCTTAACTTAGGTTGAGACAGTGATTTATATATATAAATATATATAAATACACATATTTATATTTATAAATATAAAATTGTTATTGTCACTATTTTAGAATGAGTTAAAAGCTATAGATCCTCTTCCCAGAAAGTGCAAATACTGACATATGTACCATGCTTATATCTACAGGAGGCTTCCAAAACCCTAAAGTAGATTAACAAGCCACAAACAACTATACAAGACATTAAGTATGTTGGATGAAGAAAGCAGAGATAATATGTCATTCTCAAATATCCTTGATGAAAAGATTCATCTGGGGCTGTGGTAATTAGAAACTAGTCAATAACTCATACTTACAGAATATTCTTTAAATTGTGAAAATTGATCTTATCTTTTAAATAAAACTGCTAAAAAGTAACAAAATTGCCTTGAGTTTCACCTCCTTTCCAAAATTATTCTTATATGCCAAAGGAAGTTCCAAAAACAATGAAGTTGTAAATATTTGGGTATAAAGATGAGACTAACACACACAGATATAATCTAGAAACAGAAAAACAATACCACAATAATCTCAGTCTCTGCCTTCCACCTTCATCTCTCTCTCTCTCTCTCTCTCCACCACCTCTTATCTCTACAGTATTATAATCACATTTGTTTAGAAAATAAATAAGGATCATTACTATATTTCCATCTCTTCCATTACTACTAGCCTCCACAAAACCAAGGAATGAGAGTCAGGTGTCTTTATTATTCATTACAAAAGTTTTGCTGTTGTTGATAGTCTTCATAAATCAATTAATTTGTCACTTCAAATTAAGAAACATGGATGCTGTACTTCATGACAGACCATTGTTATTAAGTAGTCAACATTTCTCTTTATGTAATAGAAACCAAATATAAAGATTCACCCAGTACAAAAACCTATTGAACTTAACATTTTATCTTCGTCTTGATAGTTTAATAACAGAAATAGCAGTTCGTTTTTACAAAGCAAACAATACTATTTGGATATTTAAAGTAAAGGCCAAGTAGCCAAAGTAACATAGCTATAGTTCCAGAGGAACAATTAAGAGCTAGTAGAAAAAAGACAAATGTGGGACCTTATGCTTCAACTCAGCTCATCTATAATCAAAATTAACTTCAGAAGTCATCTCTGATTCCCCAAGGAAAACTAAAAAAGGTCTTAGCACTTCCTAATCCTTACACAAATCACTCATCCTGGTTTTGTTTGGGCTTATCTGCTCTTTAGTGTATTTTTATTTCCTACAATTCTACCAATTCTTGATTTAAAAAAATCTATTAAAATAAAATGTTTCAATAAACACATATGGAATCTCATCTAGGAGTTTCTTATTGTAAAACTAGCAAGTAAGATGAGATTCAATGAGACAATTTATATCTATTCTGGACATAAAAATGATATAACTGAGCACGAATGAACACAACTTCAGTACAAAGCGTGTTATGCAAAATAGCTCCTGACTGAACTAAGCTTGATGTTCTGAATAATTTGTAGGTCTGGCAAAATAAATACAAATTTAGTTAATAAAATGAGAAAGCATCATTGGAAATTGGACCAATATTCTTATTTGCATATTTAACACATGTGATTTGGACTTAAACTGCAGCGACTCCTGCTTCATTGTGCTACTTAGACTGTATGTAGAAAGTGTTGTGAGGGGTGAGTGTCTTTATTGCTTTGATTTTCAAATGTTTGAATGTCAATGGACACAGTCTCAAAAATGGAGAGTCTCTACATCCAAGTCATCATTTATCTTATTAATTTAATTACAGTATAAAATGTCCCATTGGCAAAGTTTGAAAGCAATATCATTTGAGTTCGTTAGAAAACAGGAGTCAACCATTTTGTAGTTTAAAATTGTGTTGGGAGTTTTATCCTGTTGAATCATGTTGTTTTTTAAATTAAAAAATGATAATTAAATGATAAATTAAATGATAATAAAAATTATCCATTTTTTTTAAAAAGGATAATTTCTAGTATGTTTTGTCATAAAGCCTATTGGTAGAGTCACTATTTTCTAGTAGAATATGGAATAACTTGAAGATATAAAATGTTCAAAAGTAACAATGAATCTGAAATCTTTTAATAGGTCAATTTTTTTCTGGAAAGTGTCAACTCTCCTTCAAGGAATCTGAAATAACATTAGTTTGCTCCCTCCATTTCCCAATTGTGGTTTTCAGGAACACAGACTCTTCTTCATAAGCTTCTACTTATTTTTCAAATACATTCCCTTGAGTAGATACAGTCAACAGGAACACACAGGAAAATTGCATTTCATGTGTCTGCTGCACAAAAAGAAAGATAGTAATACAAATATTCTCCACTTAGAAAACAACTTTCTTCTAAGGACTCTAAAATTTTTCTCACTTAATTTATCCTTGCTGATACTTTGTAAAGGTAACAATTTTTTTGTAGTTTTATTTTGTAAGTGGGTGATCCAGTTGCTGATAAATGATTAATTCTTATAAAACCAGGGTAAGTTTCACATCATAACATAGCACTTATTTTTAAAAAATCAATTTTCTTTTTAAAAAGATAGTAGAGAATCAGTTTTAGAGATGCTTTTTATTTCAAAGTATTAAAATATTAATATTGCCTGAAACCTGGACCAATATCATTAGCACTCATCTAGTCCAATCTCCACATTATTTAAACATAAAAGGAACTAATTCTAAAGATATTAAATGACTTAGGTAGGAAACTTCAGGTGTTGAGACTGGTGTTTAGATGTGTGATCTGTAATACTTTCTTTGCTATCTGATTCTACATCTACAGTTTTTATAAGGTCTCAATAATTGAAAATCAAAGGCAAAATGTAAGTTATAAAATATATGTAAGTAGTGTCCTCTTTGCTACCGTCAAGATTAATTTCAGCTACATTCTTGATGTGTTCTCGCATGTGTGCACAGGCACATTTGTGCTCCATTTAAATTAAAGGCTCCCAAATGAAAGTAAATTGTTGCTCAGAAGACATTTTTTTTTTTAAAGATTCAAATATCAGAGCAGTATTTGTAAAAATGAGTGAAGGTATGCTCCCACACACTGGCAGCCTGAAATGTATTGCCCGACATTTATTTGTAATTTTTCCATTTTGAAATACTTTCCACACAGTCTGAGATAAATTTTTCTTTTTCTAAAATAGTTCCTAGCTAAATGCACCTTGCCATTGGATGGGGGTGGAGCGGGACTGGCAACAAATATACTGAAGAGTTTCCCTCTCTTGGTGCTGATTCCTTTAAATAAACCATTGGCTCCAAGCAGAAGTTTCTTTTTCATCATGAAGTTACTCAATGATGATTTTTTTTTTTTTTTGCTTTAGAGTACATAGATACTTGCATGTATGTATTCCAACAAAAACACGCAGTTCTCTGCTTTATGCCAGAATAGACATTCTCTTGACATAAATGAACAGCCATGAAAAGTGAGAGGTCTAAGGAAGTTTTCTTTTGTCTCAGGGCCTAATAATTTCCTCTTCCTTCCACATCTCAACCCCGAGTGTTTTGTGTTTTAATATAGACCAAGGTGGTCTAGGACTAGAGACTGGCATGGCCTGGCTTTCCAAGGCCAGGGAAATAAGATTTAAAGAGAAAAAAGGCCGAGGGAAGTGCCTCCCTCTCTCTTCACTGATGCAACTTGGGCCTATGGGACCATCTCATCACTTCACACCAACCCAGAGCAAACATCCATTACTGTAGAGCTGCTGCAGGCTCCAGGAGGATATCCTTACCACAGCCCACACTCTAAAGAGAGGCTGGGTAAGGATAGCTTAAGTTCCCCCCTTTAATTGTAAAAATCCCTTTCCTACCCGAAGACTAAGGAAAAGTCTTTGTCTTTTCTTTGTAGGCCATATTTTCATATAGAAGTTAAAGTATTGAAAGCAATAGGGAATATTTAATCTTAAAACTTAAAATTAGTCTAATCATAATCTTACTCAAAGGCACCAGACAGAAGATAGAACTGGGAACAGATCAGGCAGGATTTGAACACAAGAAGCCATATTTTATTTCTGGACTCAGAAGTTATACTGTGTTCTTCCATTTTTTAAAAATGAAAGTCCAGCTGGGCGCAATGGTGCACAGCCGTAATCCCAGGGACTCAGGAGACTGAGGCAGGAGGATCGCAAGTTCAAAACCAGCCTCAGCAACTTAGCAAGGAGCTAAGCAACTTAGTGAGACCCTGTCTCAAAATAAAAATTAAAAAATAAAAAGGGCTGAAGATGTTGCTCAGTGGTTAAGCACCTTTGGGTTCAATCCCTGGTGCCAAAATAATAACAACAACAACAACAACAACAACAATAATAATATAATAACAATAATATAATTGATAATAATAATAATTATTATAATTATTATAATAATAATTCTTCAAGGCTGTACTCTTTCTCTATGGTTACTAACACTTATTTTCAGAATAAAAAGTTCAAGATAATGTGTGGTGGGAAGAAAATAAAAAGATTATAAATCACCTTCCCTGGCCTCTAGGAATGTAACCAAAAAATGAATATAACTGGGGAGAGTTGGCTCAGGACCAAGCTGAACAAGACATTCCCTTTCCTGCAAAATGAAGAGGTGTACACTTTTTAGAGAGCCCTAGGATTGGCATCTTTTCTTTTTCCTACTCCCCAACCTGTTCTCTAATCTTAGAGTACTAAAGCTCCTACTCCAGGAAAATATCATTAGAAACCTATTCTCAGCTCCCAACATGCAAAGGAAGAAAGTGGGAGCATCTGATTCAACATCCAAGGCAGCAGGTAGGGAAGATATACCTTGGAGGTCTGAGAACTGTAGTAGACTAGAGGTCCCCATCCATCCCAGAATTCATATCAGAATTATGAGTTCAGTTTAAAGACTAACTTGATCTTACATTGGGATCTGGAAACAGGAATCAGTATTTCGGAATGAGATTCCTAGGTAAGTCTGTATAGTTGTTAATTATCAATGCTGATGATCACATGTTAGTTTGAAGAACTGTTCGTGTTAACTATTTGTGTTAATTGTGTTAACTATTTGAAGAACTATTTGATGTGCGAGACACTCATCACATAGTATACAAGTATCACAGGGGAATGTTTCTAAAGCCCAAGCATTGTTCTCAAATTAGCTTTGAGAACATCATCCATTCTTAAAATGGGGAAAGCCTATATATCTTTTATAAAATTAAAAATACTAAACAGAAAAGAAGAAAATGAAGGGGATTTTTGTTTGTTTGTTTGTTTGCTATACCAAGTAGTTTAATAATAGCAATCAGGAGATTTAGCAAATGAAGTCGAAGGAGTCATCTTACATTTGTTATTATTTCAAAAGAATACTGTTCAGCTGGGTGTGGTGGCACACACCTGTAATCCTAGTAGCTTGGGAAGCTGGTGCAGAAGGATTGCAAGTTAAAAGTCATCCTCAGCAACTTAGTGAAGCCCAAACAATTTAGGGAGATCCTGTCTCTAAATAAAATATAAAAATGGGCTAGGAATGGGGCTCAGTAGTTAAGTGCCCTTGGATTCAATCCCTGGTTAAAAAAAAAAAAAAATAGATACTGTTCTATCCCTTTAATTGGTTTTCACTTACTACTTCATAAAATATCTTGGTTCTATACTTGTATATTTATTATTTAAGATCACTAAATAATTCTCCCCACTTTTGAATAATTAGTAAATAACAGAATAAGGAAATCAGGAAGGAGCATTTAGACCTATTATGATGATTCTTTATGCCACTTAGGTAGAGAATACTATTTTTCCATATTTGTTTTCTTTTTCCCACACATGGTTCAGAAATAAAGTTGGCCTTCTGGCTACACCCTATTCTCACTTTACGTTCTTTTCTCACGTTTCTTCAACCAAGTTATTAAATATTATCTCAAGAACAACTACCAAACTTTCCTTGCCTAGGGAGATTTGTTTGGCTTTGCAAGGCTTTTTGACAACAGAACCAGACATAGTATGTGGTGTGAGCACCACGTTGCCCTGTTGCCTGTCTCTCCAGGTTTGGTCATTGGAAGGTAGGGTGCCATTTGATGTTTTCAGAGGACAAAATTATATCTGAAGACCCTCTGGTAATGATGCAGACATAACAGATATACAGAGGACATAAAACCTTTCTTTTGCCCCATCACAACAGGAAATTACTGAACTAGAAGCAGAAGGCTTAGAAACTTGTGCTGGACATTGGCACTTGTGAGCAAGAGTCCATGAAGCACTCGAGAAGGGAATGAGGGGAGCCAGTGTGTGGGGCTTCAGGGAGGGGTGGTTTCTCCTTCTGAGTAGAAGGTAAAGCTGTCCATTTTTTCACTTTTGTTGTACTTTCTTCCTTACTTTTGTTCCAGCCTATGCATGGAGCTAGGAAAGGTGCAACTTCGTTTCCCAGTAAGAGAAAAATTTGAAGTCAGTTTTCATAACTGTGTTAATTTCTAGACTGTTACTCGCTAATCAGAAAGCAAATGTAAAAAAATGAACAGCAGTAAGAATCACTGTAATTTTAGGTATCAAGAAGCCAACCTTACAGTATAAGCAAGGCATATCATGTATGTCTAGAAAACACATACAGTGAGCAAAGTTACATTAATATATTCTTAAAGACAACAGGTAAGTCCTTTCTTAGGTGATGTAATTCATGAGATTCCTTATGGAGCACAATAGTGGATCAAGAATCTGCTAATAAACAAAAAATTCTTCAACAATTATTTTAAGTTTCAGGATTAATGAAAATAAGCTGAGTAGTATATCTTTTAGGTAGAGGATCTTTGAAACAAATCTGTAAAGTATAAATATACCTTTAATAATAATACCCTAGTTCTATCTAATATAGTCAGGGATGGGTGCTCCAAGAGGAAGCATATTGTTCAGATTATCGAAGTTTATAACTTCAAATGATCATATAGATTTCTCTTACTTCATTGAAAACAAAAGAGAAACAATAATTCTCAAATAGGGTGTCTCCTTCCAACCAATTAAAGAATCATTTATTTAACATGGAATGATTGTTCAGAGGATGAACATCTGGTCATAATCTTGGATAATCAATCACTGTGTTGCTACCTCTATTTAAGATGACCCCACAAAAATTTTCATAATATGCATTATTAGTTGATCAGACTTTAAGTACTTTTGATTAAGTCAGGGGACCTGTCTTATGTCTCACCACTGACCAAGATATGCTAATTTCTATAATCTATTGAGCCAGACAGACAAATTTGTTGGACTTGTGCACATAATATATTTAGGATAGATGTGAGTACCTATGGAGGCAGACATATTCAATGATTAAAGTGAAACCTCTGAAGCTAGTCAGAGGTTGGGATTTGGATAAATTCTAGCTCCACTGGTCACTGACTATACAAGACATGAGCAAGTCACTTAATGTATTTGTGCCTCAGTTTTCTTCAACTGTTTAATGGGCATGATAAACCAATGTCCTTGCATTGTGGTAAATGTTAAATGAGATAATGCATGCAAAAAAATTATAAGCAATCACTAATGAAAATAATTCAAAAAGATGATCATTACCTTTTATGGAGTTTTAGCTATGTACAAGGTACTATGTGGTTAGTTATTCCTTGTTTCTAGTAATTGCTTGACTTTTCTGTCCATGAATTTGTGGTGATCTGTTCTCCCTCCACCCCTAATTTGGCTAGTATCTAAGAAGTAAGTTTGATTGAAAATAAACTAGAGATAAATGGGATATTGCCACATAGAGATAAAATTAATTCAGGAACATATGAATATCCAAACAAGCCATAACATTGGGATTTGTTTCCTTCCCTAATATGCAATTTCTTCATTTGTTGTTCTAATTGGTGGTTTATGTTGCTCCCAGAATACCTTGTTAATTCTGTGTATTGCTGCTATATATTGTAATTTATGCTGTGTTCTTACCATTTTATTTCTGAACCATCTGATATCTAACCAGTAGCTAGCAAATGAATCAATCAAACTAAAATACAGTATGTGATGAATGAAGCATGGGATTTCTACAGTCTATTTTAGACCCTCTGTAATAAGGAGGGTAAGTGAGGGTCTCTTTAGGAAACTCACATCTAATATGCTTTTCACAAGCCTACTGTACTCTCAGGAAATATGGAATTTATGAGCCCTCAAATGAAGGGAAAAAGAGCACAATGTTTTCATGTTACTTCACCATGAACTCCTTACCTTCAACTATTCCCTGAGCTTGTGGGAGACAGAAGATACACCACCATGCTCTTAGCCACAGTCAGGCAATAGATAGGCAACAACCATCGAAATCCAGAGCCTGGAAATGACTGAAACAGATTCTCGAGAGGCATTCACAGTCTGAGTGTCCCTTCTCAAGATGAATTGTTGGCAAAATCATGTTTCCAAGAAGCTACTCAGTAGCCATTCCTGCAAACAGAACCCTCTCCCTCTTTCCTGGGACTTAGTCCCTATGAGTGACTTCCTTAAAGCCATCTGCGGACATTCCATTGAGAAACAGGGCCAAGTTCCAGAAAATCAAAGGATATCATTGGTTCCTTCAATAACATGCAAGTCAAAGTTGTGGATGCCTTGTGCTGACCAGAGTTTTGTTAAGTGTGCCTTTTCTTAAAGGAAAAGCAAAATCTTAGATCTATACTCTTGCCTTTGGAAAATAGTTATAAACATTCCTTCAATAAAAAGCCTTATTAGATTTAGAATGTCTTCTCCCCACTGAATAATGTTTACTAGGGGGACATTCCCAATGGTGAGTTTTGAAGCTAAAATAAAATAAAAAGAATAGAGAGAATATTCCTTCTTTATCATTTTTACTGACCAATAACAATGGAAGAAAAAGTACACAAAAGATGTATTTACTTTTTTAGGCTCCATCAAAGCATATTTGCACCATTTCATCATGTCACATGAGTTTATTAGTTATCCTGTAAATATATAATACAATTGACATTGCATGGAGATGTTCTATGTCAGTGGAAGAATACTCAGAAGTAACCTAGTGTTTTTGAGATGAAACCCACGTGGTAAGGCTTTGAAATCCATTCACTGCAGATATTTCATTGCTATCTATTCTCACAAGTATCACTACCCGCTTCCACCCAGTGATGCTGACCTGGAGAGCCTGGTCTGTATTGCAAAGATTCTGAAATGGGTCCATAGTCTTCAAGTCAGATACACAAGCTCAAACTAAGACCTGGTCCAAACTAAGACCTGGCTCAAACTAAGAGCACTGTGCCTCTAATTCTATTGTTAACATTCCACATTCGCATGCTCCAAAAAAATTGAGCACCAATTTATGTGCCCAGCATTATGCCATGCCCTTTTATACAGTTTCACTTAGTAAAGAGAAACAGATGTTTGGTTAGGTACAGCAGAAACAGGAAAGACACAACGGGCATTAAGAACCACTGTGGAAGAACTTGTAGACCTCATTCTTAAAATAATTCTTAATTTACTCATTTTTGGAAAATGTTTAGCTGATTGGGACAAATGGAAACAGCAGGCCTCCTGAATCAGGATTTTTTCCTAAAATTGAAGAATAAGAGACCCTTCTCCCTTAGTTCAGATCCCCTCCTTCCAGACCAGATTCCTTTCAAGATCAGCAATGCAGTGGCTTACATCCCTGGTTTAGCTGCTACCTCTTCATTTCACATTTTTACTTTCTATTGAAAATCCAAATCAGAATTGAACAAAAATTATTTTTGGATTTTAAACTGTTAATGAAAATGAGGCTGTAATGATTATGGTAGTGATGCAATTGAGAGCTGCAGCTGCACACAGACAATTGCATTAGAAAAGGAAGGTTTTTATTCAGGAAAATGTCACTGGGGTTATGATTTCGGCTTAACCTACCCACACTTGAACTTCAAATTTACTTGCCTTTAAAGAATTCCAAATCACGAGAAATTGTATACCACCTGCTTTAGATTTTCTAACAGAAAGTGGACATTTGAGTATTGCAGCTAAAACAGACATTAAAGCTATGGCATCACTAACTTCCTCTGGAAGGGGAAGGAGATCTGAAATTAGAAACATAAAGATAAGAAATAACATGGAAATTATTATTGTTTCATTGCTTACAAAACAATTTCTCAGTCATTACCTTAGAAAAATAATAATATAATTTTCCACCCAGAAGTGGAAAATGGAAATTTCTGTTATGTTGTCAACCTGTCACTCTGTCACTATAGTGTCTATATTACCTATAGAAACTACTAAATTATTTATGACTTTAGGTTTTACTAAATGCACTATTTTATTTTCTGTGCAATCTATATCCCATTTCTGTATAGAATATATCTTCCTCTCTAAAGCTGGGCGCGGTGGTTCAAGCCTGTAATCCCAGCATTTAGGGAGGCTGAGACAGGAGAATCACGAGTTCAAAGCCAGCCTCAGCAACGGCGAGGCGCTAAGCAAGCAACTCAGTGAGACCCTGTCTCTACATAAAACACAAAATAGGGCTGAGGATGTGGCTCAGTGGTCGAGTATCCCTGAGTTCAATCTCCAGTACCAAAAAAAAAAAAAAAAGAAGAATATATCTTCCTCTCTAATAATGTAGCACATTATGAAATGCATTACCTCAAGAAGAAAAAAGAATTCTCAACATTACCATTATGTATTAGTTAGATAAGCAACATTTCCTTATCAGTTTTGCTTGTGAGATGAAACTAAAAACCTTACAAATAATGTGTTGGGAGTTTGGAAATTGCTCCTATCCATGTTGCTTTTGTTTACTATTCCTTCTTTAATGATCATAAGTTGTTCATTAAAATAAAAACCAGACACTTCAATCTTATTGAATTGCTTCAAAGACCAGGTGTCAAAATTCTCCCACTATACCTTTATTCTACTAATTAGTATGTGTCCTTGACAGAATGTGAGATCTATTGCAATTTGAGATTTTGCATTTGCCTATTTCATTTTAATATTGGATGGAATTTACTGATAGTTAAAAACCTTTGTACATTTTCATAGGGATTAAAAATAAACCTGATGTTCAATAGGTGAGTATGGTTTCTTTATTAACCTGATTCAAGTAAGTTTTCAATATTTTACACCATGGATTTTGGCCCCTACCTATGTAATGTACACAAAATACCTAATAATCCTAAAAGAATGTAAGGAATTGTTTCTACTCTGAAGTCTCCACAAAATGAAAATGACCATCAACAGGCATCCTCTGATTTGGAACTCAGCCAGTTCTACAAATGAGTCGAACCTGTTTTGACCTATTACAGTCTGGTTATGACACACATTTTTCACTCAATATTTTTCAGAATGGAAATAATATTTTAGCTGACCTAAAATAACAAAGTGCACTTTCAAGGTTGGTTATATAGCACCTTTACCCTGCATATTTTATAATAGAAACCAACTGTCTTAAGAATGACAGCAATTATCCCCAGGTTAATAACAGAACAATGCTGCTGTGAGAGACAAACTACAATTCCAGGAAAATTCTGTAATCTACTTAGTATTTACCCATCTCTCTTAAGACTCATAAATTATTCAAGTCAGTTAAGCTGAAGAGCATTTGATAGACTATGGTAAATAACCTGAACCAACAAGGTGAAATATGACTTTGCAGTTTTGGGGGGCAATTTAAGTAAACAGAGTATCAGATGCAAAATAGGGTTCATATTGTCTGTTTTAAGCAAAATTGGGCATTTCTATGATCTCATGAACTACTTTTAGTAAATTACCAATAAAAAGCATATGCCAGGTACTGTTATAGATGTTGGCTGAGGATACAGTAATGGACGAAATAGAGGAAAAACATCCAACCCTCATATGACTTAAAAGCTGGTGGAGACAAAGAAACAAACAAATAAAAAAAAATATATATAGCATGCCAAAATGGGGCAAGAGCTATGGAGAACAATTAGGCAAGGATAGCAAGAAGTGGGTATGGGAGCAGGGGATTGCAGTTTTAGCTTAGGATATTGTAGGACTCACTAAGAAGGTAATGACACAGTAAACCATGTGGAGTCTGTGGTTGGGGTATTCTGGATAGAGGAAAAAGAAACCACAGTTGAACTAGGGCAGGTATCTGTCTGGTATGTGTTACAATTAGCAGGGAAGTTATAATGGCTGGGACAGAGGAGGCAAGGAATAGGCAGCAAAGAAGAGGAGGAAATAAGAGTGGGGGTGATGTAGCAAAAGTAGGAGAGTAGATTGCCTAGGACCTTGTAGAACATTGTGGGGTCTGACTTTTACTCTTAAAAGAAAATCTCTAGAGGGCTCTGAGCAGTCTGTTTTTGTCCTCAATATTTTAAACAGCCTCTAGTAAGTTAGGAAACACAACAGGAGAGAAAAGGAGAAAGATGGAGACAAGTCAGCCATTTCAGTAACTCTGGCAAGTGAAGATGTGTCTTGGACTGAGGTGGTGATGTTCCCTTAAATTCACCTCCTTGATGACTCACTTGATGCAAAGTGGCTGGTTCTGGATATACTTTGAAAATGTAGATAACGTGGTTTGCTATTACGTGGACATAAGAAGTGAGTGAAAGAAAAAGGGTAATCGTGACATTTTGAGCCTTAAGACTGGGAAGGATGGAGTTCTATTTATTGAAAGAGGAAAACTTAAGAGAAACAGGTTTGGAACAAGAGTGGGAGTTCAGTTTTGGTATTTTAGTTTTGCAATGTGTATGATTTGTCCAAATGGACTTTTCAAGTAGGTTGTTAGATGCCGGAAGTTGAAAAATAAAATCTAGGCTGGACATGTAAAACCTGGAAGTTGTCAGCATGTGGATGGAATTGTTAGCATGTGGATGTGAGATCAAGTATGAATGTGGAGGTAGAGAAGAGGAGCAATCCAAGGAGTGCAACTGCCAACACTGAATGTTGGCGACATCAGGAACAATCAGCCAAAGTAGCAAAGATAGAACAGCTATTGAGGAAGAGAAAAACAACAACAACAACAAGAGAATATGGGGTTCTGGAGGCCAAGTGAGGAAACATTTCAAGAATGAGAAAGTAGCCATCTGAGTCAGACATGAGAATTAACAACTTAATTTAACTGGTGGAGGTCACTGGTCACCTTGGTGGAGGGGACAAAGACCTCAGGAAAGAAAGGGAGATAAATAATTGGAGATACCCCATTTATTTTGTATATTTCAAAGGAATTTCCTAAATGAGAGCAAAGAGATGGATGAGTTAGCTACTGGAATCCAGTGGAAATGTGGGGATCAAGGGTTTTTGGTAGGTTGGTTGGTTAGTTGGCTGGTTTTTAAAAAACTGGAGAGAGGAAAGGATTCATATAAGGGAGAATCCCTAAGATGATGCCCTTAAGGGAATGAGGGGATGATTTGTTCCACAGAGAAATATGGATGTAGGTCAAGACATGTTAAGTCCATAGGACTACCACCAAAAGAAGTAAAATGTTTTAAAAGAGTGACTAACTTGAAGGTTAGATTTCAGGAAAGATGAGAGTATGTATACCCTTTACTAATGAAATGAAGATAGTATAAAGTATTTGTATAAGCAATATGCTTTTATACCAACACCACCAACAGAAACACTTTTATTTAATAACTGCATAATCTGTAGCAAGCATTATTCTAAATCCTGTAACCGTACTGTCATTTAATTCTCACATGAAACAGCCTTGTGCAATAAATTACTACCTGATTCTCACTCATGTATGCTTTTATATAGACATCAATTCACCTACCTAGAAAACCCCATATTTCTCATTTAGTGTTTCCAATGGTGAAGAATTGCACAATAAACATTCATAAGAAAATATTGTAAAATAGAATCATGAATCTGGGCAGAAAATCATGTTATTGTAGCAGGCTTGGAGTTTAAGAATAGTTATAGATTGGCTTTTGGTTCTCTGCATTATTTGCAGATTACAGTCTCATTCTCCCCAGGAGGCACCAGTGCAGTGCTGCACAGCAGGAGAGGGCAGAGGCAAGTTCTTTATTTATTTATTTTTTTTTATCATGAGGAAAAGTTCTGCTCTCATGGGAGAACTATTCTGACTTCTTAAAAGGGGTCACCTCTCATGGTGTTAATAAGAGGTGAGTCATCAAGGAGGTAAATTTAAGGGAACATCAAGAGTGTTTACAGGAACCCGGGGCTCCATGCCCATTCACATAATTTCCCCGGCTCTGGGAGGAGGAAGTTGCTGGTGACTGAAAACTAATCTGAACCCTTACCAGAGTGAAAGTCCAACATAAGTGACATTTATTCAACTATTCAAACCTTTTTCATGAACACGCATCCAATTCTGCTTCAGTTTTATTTTTTAAATTTTCTGAGTTCCCAAAGCACTTAACCACAATAGCATAAAAATCTTTTTATTAATTTTTAAAATATTTTCTAACTTTTTGCTTTCTAAGGCAACTTGAAGGAAGAAATGATGTCTTAATTTGCATTTATCATAACATCTAGAATTATTAAGGCTGTATTAGTCAATATTTGCTAATTTTTAAAAGGTGTTCTTTTAAATCAGTTTCTTATCATCTCCTTTTTATGAAAAACAAGTAAAACATTCAACTTTAACATCACTCATTTACTGATGTAATTTTCTTCACTGAGTTGGTAAAGGCTGATGTGAATACTTGTATTACTTAAAAATAATAGGATTTAACATCTAGAATCATACTCAGGTTTTCTTTTTAAGGTGATCATAGTAAAGTTTGTTTTTAGGTTTTATATGCAGAAGATGAAATACGGTGAAATTCAAGTACTCGTAAGTTTAATATTAAGTAATAGGAAAAAATTAAAAAGAAAGATGTATTGACTAGGATTTTTAAGTTAAATTCATATAGCATATTTATTCAGTATGTTTGTGATGTCAGATTTTAATAAAGATTATATATTATAAAATCATAATAAACATTTATTATCTTACAAGTTTTGGAGTAGTCTAGCTAGGAAGCTCTGTTTTGGGATCTCTCATCATATATGCACTCATATTACCTTATGTGCATATATGATTTACATGACCAGTGTGATTCTACATCATGTACAACCAGAAGAATGAGAAATTATACTCCATTTATGTATGATGTGTCAAAATGCGTTCTACTGTCATGTATAACTAATTAGAACAAATTTTTTAAAATGTGCTGCTTCAAAAAAAAGTGCACTCATGTAGGGCTGATTAGGCCTGAGGATCCAGTTCCTACATGGCTTATTCACATGGTTTGCAGCTGGCACTGGTTGTTGGCAGGGAACTCAGTTCCTCCTCATGTGAGCTTCTTTGTAAATTGACTAAGTGTTCTTGGGATATGGTGAATGGTGTCCTTTCCAAAAGAAGTAGTCTCAGAGAGTAAGGCAAAGGCCACAAAGCCTTTATAATCCAGCCCAGAAGCCACACACCAATCATATCCACAGTATTCTATCAGTCATTTGGTTAGCAATAATTTAATGTGAGAGAAGACTTCACAGGAGCATAAATACTAGGAGGTGAGGGTCACTGGAGCCATTTTGGAGGCTAGCTTGTAGTGCAGCTGCTGGTCCCCAGGGACTCATACTGCTTTTACATAGAAAATATACTCATCCTTTCCCAAATTCTACTCTATAGAGTCAGCTTAAAGTCTATAATCTTGTCATAAAAATCAAATACAGATGTAGATGAAACTCCTGAAACATGATTCCTTAAGCCCAGCTCTTTGAGCATAGTTCATCTCAATCAAAATCTCTAGAAACTGAAGTGACAATTTATTGGTACCCCACTCTCCCCAACCCACACTAATTAGTCTATGGTAATTCTGACATCCATCAGGAAAACAGGTTGCTTGTTGCTTAATTAGGTCAAAAGGCCTGGGGATAATTCTCTGTGGCTCTTAGCTTGGCCTTTTGGATTTCTATTTTTCACCTCCAAGTCATTCTTTCTTTTCTATGAATAATTGCTCATGTTTAGATTTGAGTAGCTTTCTCAGTTTGCTTTCTACCTGAAGAATATTGGGGTTCCAATGGCCTCTTCTCATTTTGTGCTTCTTCTGTTCCTGGCAGTCTAGAATGGTGACGTTTGGTCAATATAATCTTCTTAAAATTGGGAGTTTATGATGAATTCTATTTGAGTTCATTTCATAAGATGAAAGCCACATCCATAACTCTCTCTGACATAAACTCTTCTCAACTGTGTGCTTTCATGGAATCTGCTAGGGAATAACACCCTTAATTCTCGAAGGCATTGTATCAATTTATTTCTGAGTTCATAACTAAAAATCTCATAGCTACAATTTTAGCTTTATGTTTATACTGTGTTGTCTTGATAGTGCCTTGGATTTGACTTTTGCCTGGAAGCCAGTTAATT
The DNA here is from genome assembly GCA_004024805.1 of Geosciurus inauris. Taxonomy (NCBI): domain Eukaryota; kingdom Metazoa; phylum Chordata; class Mammalia; order Rodentia; family Sciuridae; genus Geosciurus; species Geosciurus inauris. The sequence continues at coordinate 82,356 of PVHX01002123.1, read as the reverse complement.
TTAGCATCACCAGCCATCTAAGGTGGCTGACGATTATTAAAATCAGCAAGTTTTGGCTCCTTTATGTTTAACATTCCTTCATTTAGATTCTTTCTTTCCTTTTTTTGTTTTTGGTACTGGGGATTGAACTCAAGGGTACTTGGCCACTGAGCCACATCCCCAGCCCTATATTTTTTTTATATTTTATGTAGAGACAGGGTCTCACTGAGTTGCTTAGCACCTCACCATTGCTGAGGCTGGCTTTGAACTCACAATTCTCCTATCTCAGCATCCCAAAGTGCTGGGATTACAGGCCTGCGCCACTGCTCCCGGTTAGCTTCTTTCTCTAATATCACATTTTCTATAAGTAGCAAGGAGAAACTATGCTGCACCTTCAATGCTCTGCCTAAAATAATGCTTCCTTAGCTGGATTACTCAGTTCGCTAGATACATTTCTACTTTTATGTCACCACACATGACATGTTAATAAACTTCTTGAAACTAAATAACAAAGGTTTCCTTTCTTCCAGCTTCTAGTAACATTTTCCTCACTTTCTTTTAAGCACACATTGACAGCCTCCTCAAAGTCTCCCAGACTCCTGTGAAGTCTATTTGAAGTTTAAAAGTTCTTCCAACTTTGCCTCATTCCCATTTCTTCCCTACATTTTAGGTATTTTTAGGGTAGAACTGTATTCCTAGGAATAAAAATATGTATAAATTATAAAATTTTATATAACAAATAACCCTAGTACTTAATGGCTTAACACAACTTATTGTTTTAAATATTTATCATCTCAGAGTTTCTCTGTGTCTGTGTTGGAAGTGACTTGGCTAGGCAGCTTTGTCTTCGGGTTGCCGACAGTGAGGACTACAGTCATCTGAAGTCCTGGCTGGGCAAGATGATCTCATTCCAAAGTGGCTCACATACATGGTTAGCAAGTTGGTGCTAACTGTGGGCAAAAGGCCTCATTTCCTTCCGCTATGGGCCTCTCCATAGGCAGCTTGAGTGTCCTCATGACATGGTGACCATCTCAACCCAAGAGTGAGAGTGCGAGGTGGAAACCATAATGACTTTCATAGCCTAACATCAAATATAACAAGGTTACCTCTACAGTGTTTTATTGCTCCCAGGCCACCCATGATTGGATGTGAGCAAAAATTTAAAGGCCATCTTGAATCTGGGACCACAAGTTGTGGAGTTGAATGGTGTCTGAATGCAATGATATCTCACTAGTGGTCATGCTCATTTCTACCCAGAACCTCAGAATGTGACCTTACTTTGAAACAGGGTCATTGCAGGTATAATTAGTTAAGATAAGGTCATTCTGGATTAGGTAGGCCCCAAATCTAATGACTAGTGTCCTTATAAGAAGGTCCTATCATGACATAGACACAGAGGAAAGACAAGACACAAAGTAAACACAGACAGGGAACAGCAAGGACGGCCAGCAGACCTGGAGGCTGGCATGCTGCAAGGAATAACTAACTGTTCCCTAGGGCCTTCAGAAGGAACACAGCTGCTGACCCCTGGATTTAAAGATGCTAGATTCCAGTAAGGTAGAGAATGAATTTTTGTGTTTTTAAGCCATCCAGCTTTTAGTAATTGGTTATAGCAGTCCTAGAAAACTATTATGCACATGTTCTTTATAGTTTAGCCGTTTCTTAAATTCATTTTCCACTGCAGAATTAATCTATTAGTTCACAAATACTGAATAATTCATATAGTGCTCAATTATGTGAACCAACAAAACAAAACATAAAATCCAAGTTTCACAACTCACTTAGTTCAGTCCTGCATGTGATTATTTCAACATAAATTCATTAGTTATATTTATTAAGCTGCACAGAAAAGATTTTAAACCAGTTAGCATGCAATTCTATTTTTAAATCGATTATTATAATTTTAAGAGGCATTATTATACACATAAATCACTTGAAAAAATATATATGTAAAAGAAGAGATAATTAAGACTCCAGATGAGAGTGTAGGACCAGGTACTGAAATAAAGATCAGATTTTAATATTTTTGAAAAAAAGAAAGCAGGCACAATGAATAAATTAGGTTGAGTTGGTATGATTTGGAAAAAAAAAATCTGTTGTTGCCCAGTTGTTCATGCACATTTCTGCACTTGTTCTTTCAGTCATCACAATTTGCCCACCCTAGCATGTCCTCTCTCTCCCATCTCACACCATTGCATCTTCGGGACTCCATTCTTGTCCTCAAATCCCCTGTTCTGCGTTGCCTCATGCTCTTCTGCATTTCTGTTTGCATTAGTATCTTCATTATTTAGCAGGCCCTACCCATATCTTTTGCATGGGATTTCAATTTATGATTGGATTATGAATTCTTTGAGGACAGTGGTCACATTTTATATTCTTCTATTCTACCACTTTGCCCATTGTTACTCTCCCAAGATATAAATATAATGGCAGTTTATTCCTATAGTAAGTAATTTTTCATTTTAGTTCTTAAGTAAATTATTTTTATTTGAATTGGATTTTGTCTGTGTTTTCTTAACTACTTAACACCATGAAAACTTGCTTAAATAACCCTCCATGTACACTAACTCTCTTCCTGTGACACTTCCTTTGTCTCTAATCCTTGGCCCTCTCTACAACTCTTCCTGTAAAACAAAGCAGCAAACCAGAGTAGGGCTACAAATGATATATACCAACAACCTGAGAAAGAGTTATGAGTTTTTCTGTATTCTGAGACAATGTGAGGTATGTGCAGTAATAAGGGAAGAAAGACAAGCAGGTTAACTGGGAATTGCACATATTTTAGCAAATATGGATCTGCTTTTCTCTTTTAAGCATAACATTAACAACAGCCTTTAATTGGCACCTCCTGGTACTGGGTATAAAAACCCAGTCCTCACACATTCTTAGTGACTACTCTATCACTAATCTACACCCCTAACGCTAAATGGTCTTTCTTAGAGGCTAATTGGTCTCCTCACCAAGTTCTGCTTGACGCATTCTTTCATTCAGGTAATATTGCATGCCTGCTGATGTGAGGAACTGAAAATAAAACCAAACTTCTGCCTCATGCTGAAGGTGGACGAGGGCAATGCTTCTTTAGGAAAGCATAATTCAGACCTCTAACCTTTAATTCAGAGTCTGTTAAATGTTGACAACTTTAGCAAAGTTCCAGTTTAAAATTCCTTTCCATCAACCACATTGCAATTAATTTACAAAGGAATATCATTCACATTTTGTGGATAGCATTAGAGAAAGATGCCATGTGAGTCCTAGTCATTGTGGATATGTCATAGTCTACACAAATCTAAGTGGATTCCTGCCTTGGGCAACACCCCACCCTGCCAGCCCACAGCTATCCTGAGATCTTCCTGTATCTCCATCAACATCATCATCATTCAATTGCTCAGACCCAACCATAAACTTTTCCCTGGTTCTTTCTTCCTCTTAATCTGCATTTTCATTCATCAGCAAATACAATCAATTTTCCTTCAAAACATATCCCCAACCAATTACTGCTCATTTCCTCCATTGCTATCACCCTATTCCACACCAACTTCACCTTTGACCTGAATTGTTCTGATCTGTGTGCTTCCATTCTAGAAGCTTCCAACTGTCCTATACAAAGAATCAAATTGACTATTTAAAATCACAAATCAGATCACATAGTTGCCTTACTCTTAAGTGTTCAGTAGCTTCCTTAGCAGTTATAATAAACTTAAAAATACCCACCAGAGTCTACTAGATTCCATATGACTGGGTCCCATTCCCATTTGATTCCATATGACTGGATCCCATTTCCCACCTTGCTTACTACATCTGTGCTGCTGGCTCTCTGCATTTCAGTCCTTTTGGCCTCCTTGGTGGACCTTAAATATGTCAAGAAAATTCCCACCTTGAAGCTTCCAAACACACTAGTTATCTGCCCTCAGAGGAGGTCAGGCTCTCTTGGATTCATTCTGGTCAATGCACAAGGGTCTAAAGAAGTTGTTTGGGAAAAGCTCACTGAAGGCCTTAATCTGCCATGCAAAAAAGTTTGATTTGATCCTGATAAGGAAAACTGACTGTCCTTGACAAAAAATCTCAACAAATGCTAAATAAAACTTAATACTTCATGTAAACCAGAAACCGGTCTCAACTCTATCCCCATTCTTACTCTCTGAAGAATTCATCTTCAAGGAGAGAGAAGTAAGTGCAGTCAGTGGCTAAAGAAAGAGGATGTGCCCTAGGCCACTTGTGTAGCACCTCTGCATTCACTATGGTCAATATGAAACATTCCCTCTAAAAACTGGAACAAGACAAGAGCAACATTCCCTCTTTCACAACTGCTATTCAACAGATAATCATGTGATTCCTGTATTTAAGTTTATTGATCTGATGGATTATGTTTATTGATTTTCATATGTTGAACTAACCTTATATCCCTGGAGTGAACCCCACTTGATCATGGTGCATTATCTTTTAAATATGTTTTTGTATGCCATTTGCTAGGATTTTCTTAAGAAACATAATACTATTCTAGATTATCAATAAAGGCATTTTAGATTCAAAGGATTATTCAAAGCTTATACAGGCACTTTGTAATCTGAAAGAAAACATAGCATAATTAGCATAGTATAATTTTCTAATTGGCCAAATAATTGTCATTCTTTTCAGTTAATTTCTTTATTTTATTTTATTTTCCCATGACTTTTCTATGCCTGCATCTGCCTTAGGGGACATTAGAGAAGTATCAGCCAATAACTAATTGGGGTCATTCCAATGCTCTGGAATTATTATCCTTGAATCAGGCTGGTTTTGTGATCAGAATACTCAAGACCAATATGAAATCAGTCTGATTTTGTCAGATCAACATTTGATTCCCTTCTATTGGATTAACATGGGGAAATGTCAGGAAAACATCCAAAGTGAATAAAACTTAGTTTGTCCAGTGATGGAAAGTTGTGCGAATGACTAGTTATGAGACAAACTCACAAAAAAGCTAAATAAAGGTGTGTGTAAAATGCAAGTAGCACTTTGAGTGGAATCTGCAACAACTTATGAATAAGGCATGCCTTCTGGAGAACACTAAAACTTATTTAGTTAACAACTGGCCCAGGGACGTGGTTGGACAGCATTGCAGCCATATCCTAGGAGACCCTGAACACGATACACAGGCCCCTCAACACTGTTCTACAGTTAAAGGAAACCACTGGCACTTTTCTAAAAAATCCAGGTACTGGAAGGGATTCCAAGAAAACAGACTTTTTTTTTTTATTATTTGTTTACAAAAACATGTGGTTGGCAATATGACCTAAAGATGACACTAACTTTTAACCTTTCTTTCCCTCCAGGGGAATTTATTAAATTACTTTAGAAAGAAAATAGGAAATATATGTTTACTGTGTTTGTTTTTTCCTCCCATCCCTTTCCATTAGCAATATTTTAACTCATTTGGCAGAGTTTGCTTTAGGCAGGATGATCATAAACATGCTTTCTTTCTCATAGCAGAGGGTAACAAGTAGCTCTTTCTTCTGGCTCCAGTATTTATATGTAAGTTCACTTCAATGATCAACAAAATTAACCAGTAAGAGAATGAGTGATAATTCAAATTTTCCTTAGACAATGCAGGGTTATTTATGATCCTTCCAGAATCATCTTTCTCTTTACAGAGTCACTTTGGGCATTAGGCTATTCATTAGTAGATGGTGGGGAAAAAAAATGTTGAATAGTTTGTTAGCAACTCTGGCAAAAGCTTACTAGATGAGAATAATAAATAAATACATAAAGAAAGATGTTGAGATTATTTGTTAGTAATACTTATTTCCTACCTCATTGTCTCCGCCTGATCCTATTCTAGATTATCAGTAAAGGCATTTTAGATTCAAAGGATTATTCAAAGTTTATGCAGGCACCTTGTAATCTGAAGGAAAACACAGCATAATTACGTTTTCTAAATGGCCAAATCATTGTCCTTCTTTTCAGTTAATTTCTTTATTTATTTTCCCATGACTTTTCTAATTCTCATAAGCTTGTAAATGTGTTGCACATGGCTAATTAAAGCCTCCAGGCTCAAAAACTCTTCATCTTACTGTGGAAAGATCTAATGGCCCTCTTACCTCTCCTGTGAACTTAAAAATGAAGCATTCATTGGACAAACACTCACCATGGGCACAAAGAAGTTCCCTGTGGGGACATGCTTCTTCCTTTTCCTTTTCTCCATTTTTGGTTCATTTTAAAATCAATATGCTGTCATTTGCTTTTTATCTGTAGCTTTTCTAACCTCTGCTGAACTTACTGTTGTTGAGCACAGAGGCAGGTAATACAATCTCTTAAACTTCATCTAAGGAAAATAAAATGATTAACATTAAACTATATTTAGGTTAAATGATTTGGTTTAAAAAGATTATTAATAATTGGTTATTTTTATGGGAGCACCTGGAATGGTAATGGCAGTTTTACTTATCAAATACATGAAAGATACCAAATGAAAATTTATTTTTAAAAAGTGTCCCAGTATAATTTAAGGTCTGGTATTTTGATGCCTCCTGCATCACTTTTCTTGCTAAGGATTGTTTTGGCTCTTCTGGGTCTCTTATTTTTCAAAATAAATTTCATGGCTGATTTTTCTATTTCTCTGAAGAATATTATTGGAATTTTAATAGGAATTGTATTAAATCTATATAGCACTTTTTGTAGTATGGCCATTTTGACAATATTAATTATGCCTATCTTAGGAAATGGTAGAGCTTTCCATTTTCTAAGGTCTTCTTCAATTTATTCAGTGTTCTGTAGTTTTCATTATAGAGATCTTTCACTTCGTTTGTTAGATTGATTCCAAAGTATTTTATTTATTTTTTTGAGGCTATCGTGAATGGGATAGTTTTTCTCATTTCTTTCTTCTGATTCACCATTGGTGTATAGGAATGCAACTGATTTGTGAATATTTAATTTTGTATCCTGCTACTTTGTTGAATTCATTTATGAGTTCTAGAGGCTTTCTGGTGGAGTTTTTTGGGTCTTCTAAATATAGAATCACGTTGTCAGCAAATAGGGATAATTTGAGCTCTTCTTTTCCCATTTGTATCCCTTTAATTTCTTTCTTTTGTCTAATTGTTCTGGCTAGTGTTTCAAGACTATGTTGAATAGGAGTTGTGAAAGAAGGAATGCTATTCCTGTCTTCTTCCAGTTTGTGGAGGGAATGTTTCAATTTTTCTCCATTAGAATGATGTTGGCCTTGAGTTTAGCATAAATAGCTTTTATAATGTTGAGGTATTTTCCTACTATCCCTAGTTTTTATAATGTTTTGAGCATAAATGGAGGCTGAATTTTGACAAATGCTTTTTTTGCATCTATTGAGATAATTATGTGGTTCTTGTATTTACATTTATTGATCTGATGGATTATGTTTATTGATTTTTGTATATTGAAACAAACTTATATCCCTGGAATGAACCCCACTTGACCATGGTACATTATCTTTTTAATATGTTTTTGTATGTAATTTTCTAGGATTTTATTAAGAAATTTTGTATCTGTGTTTTCTTTCCTTGATGTGTCTTTGTCTGATTTTGGTATCAGGGTGATACTAGCTTCATAGAAAGAGTTTGTAAGGGTTCCCTCCTTTTCTATTTCATGGAATAATTTCAGGAGTATTGGTGTAAGTTAGACATTGAATTATAATTCAGAGGCATAGTAACAAAAACAGCATGGTATTGGCACAAAAATATCCATGAGGACCAGTGGAACATAATAGAAGACACAGAGACAAACCCACATAAATATAGTTATCTCATAGTAGCCAAAGGCACCATAAACATACATTGGAGAAAAGATAGCCTCTTCAACAAATGATGCTAGGAAAACTGGAAATCCATACAGCAAAATGAAATTAAACTCCTGTCAACCCACATAAAACTCAACTCAAAGTGGATCAAGGATCTAGGCATTAGACAGAGACCCTGCATGTAATAGAAGAAAAAGTAGGCCCAAATCTACACCATGTCAGCTTAGGAATTGACTTCCTTAACAAGAATCCTAAAGCACAAGAAGCAAAATCAAGAATCAACAAATGGAATGGTATTGAATTAAAAAGCTTCTTCACAGCAAAGAAAACAATTAAGAATGTGAAGAGAGAGCCTACAGAATGGGAGAAAATCTTTGCCATTTGCAACTCAGAGTATTAATCTCCAGGATATATCAAGAACTCATAAAACTTAACACCAAAAAAACAAATAACCCAATCAATAAATGGGCAAAGGAACTGAACAGGCACCTCACAGAAGAAGAAATATGATCAAAAAACAAATATATGAAAAAATGTTCAACATCTTGAGCAGTTAGAAAAATGCAAATTAAAACTACACTGAGATTTCATCTCAGTCTAGCTAGAATGGCAATTATCAAGAATACAAGCAACAATAAATGTTGGCAAGGATGTGGGGGATAAAAAAACACTCATACATTGCAGCTCAATTCAAAGTAGCCAAACTATGGAACCAACCCAGGTGGTTGTTCTCTCTGATATGTGGGTGCTAACCCATAACAAGAGAGGGTAGGGAGGGGAAGAATAAAAGTTCATTAGATTAGACAAAGGGGAATGAAGGGGAGGGGAGGATGGAAATAGGAAAGACAGCAGAATGAATCAGACATAATCTTCCTTTGCTCATAAGTGAATATATGACCAGTGTAACTTCACATTATGTACAACCACAAGAATGGGATCTCAAATGGAATATGTTGTACTCTATGTATGTATAATATGTCAAAATACACTCTACTGTCATTTATGTCTAAAAAAAACTAACAAAAAACTCATCCTATCTTTAAAAAAATAAACTTATTTAAAAGTATTTCTCACTTTAGAAAATATAATAAATATATAAATGTAAAATTTGGAGAAAATTCTTATTATCCCACCCTTTAGAATAATAACTGTTAACATTTTAATATACTTTAGCTTCCTTTCAATTGTTTCCCATGTATTTAAAAAAGATATTGTACATGGTAGGTATATCATTTGGGGCGGGGGGCTAGTGGGGATTGAACTCAGGGGCACTCGACCACTGAGCCACATCCCCAGCCCTATTTTGTGTTTTATTTAGAGACAGGGTCTCAGTGAGTTGCTTAGCGCCTTGCAGTTACTGAGGCTGGCTTTGAGCTCACGATTCTCCTGTCTCAGCCTCCCAAAGTGCTGGGATTACAGGTGTGCGCCACCATGCCCAGCTGGTAGGTATATAATTTCACATCATTAATAACATTATATAAATATTCTCCATTAAAAACTTATAAACATAAAAAAGAAATTCTATAATTTCTATAGAATCCAGAATAATTGTTTATTTTTGCTACAAAATATTTTTGAGAGTAATGAATGTAGAATTATAAATTTTAAAAATAATATACAAATCATTTGGATGTTGACTTCTATTTACCTTAACAGAATACTCCCTTAATTGTTGCAAATCAAAATTTTTATTGCAACTGTTCATACAATTGGGTACCTTTGTGTTCAATCAAAAAGGAATTAGTTTAGACTTGATAAGACTCAAACAGAAAACCCCAACTTCAACTAAAAATATTTAATAATTTCTGCCTGTCTTTTCTATTGTCTTCTCCTTCCTTTTTATGAAAATTTCCTGAATTATGTAGTTCTCCAAGGCCTTGTGTATGTGATTTCCATGCCAGGCCAAACAGCAGCCCCTCTGAGGGGTGCCGGCTATTAAGAACTCCCAGTTCATCTGGTTTCCACAAAAACAACCTCAGCCTGTTTTTAAGCCATGAATTTACTAAGAAAGGCCATTGTGATAAGAGGCAAAATAGCAATTTCATTCTTCATGCAAATTATAATTACAGAGTAAAGGAGAAAGGAAGAGAAGGAACTAGTAATGCCATAATGATTAAAATGTCCTTTGTCATGATATCTACTGTGAGCAGGACAGAGCCTGGTTTTTCTTCTACATCAACACTGGCATCAATTATCTAAAGTCACCAGGAAACTTGTTTCCATTTTCTCCTCTCTAGTATAACAGGCAGCATATCTGTCCCTTGGATGTCCTTTAATCCTTGGCATCTGAATAACTGTAAACAGTTTATTGTTGCTCATTGTTTCTATTGTACCATATAGAATATATAAATCTAAACCTCAAGATATACCACTTAGGAGTAAGATTATTAAAATACAAAAATCAGAGTGATGTGGTTTTCTGTACTTCCTAAACTATAAGATTTATTTGAGGCTAATTTCCTACTCAAGAGAACTCGGTTAGCATATACATATGTGTTTGTGTGTGTGTGTGTGTGTGTGTGTGTGTGTTTATGGTTGAGGATCAAACCCAGAGCTTTGTATACGCCAGGCAAGTGCTCTACCAGTGAACTATATCTCCAATTCCTTGTTTTTATTTATATACATTTTTAATATTTTATTTATATGTTATTTTTTTAAAAAATTTTTTATCTAGTAGCTTTCTTGAGAGAATGCTAGCCTCTCCCAGGATGTGTATTTCTTCCTGTCTCCATTAAAAATAAATGCAAGAAAAGGAAGTAGGATCAGCTCACTCCTCAGTTGGTTTATGACCCAGAGGTGGAAGGCGGCAAGGTCAGAAGAGCTTGGGTGCTATTTTGGGAGAGAGGGAAACAGGGCCTACACAACCACCCTTCCATGACCTGTGGTTTGAGAAACACAACTCTGCACGGTTCCCATACCACAGCTGTTTTTCTGTATCACCATCTTGGAGGACAGGAAGTGGGATGGCACATAGAATGCAATTTATGGGGTCTGTTCTCTCAGAACGTGAAATAGAAATCTCCAGGCTTTTAAATTCTCCCCGGTACACCATCTGAGCTCACTTGTTAAAAGGAATGGTCTGCCTAATAAAAAGGGAGTTTTCACATGTGAAAAGCTGAGGAATTTTTAGAAGTATCCTGTAAATACTTACGTAGTTGCTGGGATTTAATAAAACTATTTTGAAAATAGAAATATTTCCATCCACTGAAAAAATACCTCTAGTCACTTACAGGCCAAATGTTTTCTCTCAAAGGGCCATAGATGAAATATCTTCAGAAATGTGTCTAATTACAGCCATTTTTTGGAATAGGAATGAAAGTCTAAGGTGTTCTGCAGAACTGTCTCTCTTCATGTGTATTATTGTGAGGCTTAAGTAATATTGAAAGGTAGAGATGAGAAAATAGATAATTTCAGTTTCAACAGACAAGTGTTTTTCTAATTTAGATATTCTAATTATGACTATTTGATTAAAATTTTATAGCAAACCTCCTTGCTCTGCCAGTGCAATTTGATTTTGAGGATCTTGTAAAATCCATGTGAAATTATTTCTTTGGCTTTCTGGTAGCTACATGCTAGTTTCCTAAAGGATCTCAAGCCACAGGAGACTGTTGACTGAAGGGCAGCTCCCTCAGGGTCAGAAGCTCACTGTTTTCTATGTTCAGGCACAGAATGAGATGGAAATTCAAGTCTCCATGCTGTGCCTGGCAATTCCTTGCTAAAAAGGTAAGTAAGAAGGGTATACTCAAGAGTGATCACTCCAAATCTTTTGCATTCTTGGAAGCTGTCTCAAGAACCTTGAAAGTCAGCTAGCTTTCCTCTGCCTTCAGTTAGATGATCAAAGACACAAGTATTCTCAGGATTTCAGGGGCATGTTTCCCACACCATTGGCTTGCTCTCCTAAGCCACTTTGTTTCTGACTTGACGAAGATGGGTTAATTTTCCAAATTTCCACTAGAGGGCAGGAAAGTATAAGGTTTGCCTCCAAGTTGTGCCTTTGTGGTTTTTGTATTCTTTCTGTGCATAATCCACTCTAAAGATATTCAATTAGAAATTACTTACACATTTTAATTTTTAAGTTTACCACTATTCAATATCTACCTCGTCACCCCTGTTTTTTGTCAGCGATATCGTGGATATGATCAAAATCAAAAGTTACATTTCTACTTTTCCTTACTATTATAGAAATATATTTTAATATATTCCTTCATTCCTTCCTTTTGCCTATCTTTTCTATTTTATGGTTATCTATTCAAATTCATGATTTAAAATTTTCATAAGGAAATAATTTTCTTCTGAATAGTATGTTAATTTATGACTACCACCGACATGTATCCAGACATTTTCTTGTGATGAAAATAAAACATGTTGAGGTGATTTAGGAAAGGGTGCTGAACTGAAAAACTCAAAAGGAAACAGTTTCATTTTCTTGCTATTTTATATAAATACCCTCGTGCTTTCTTTGCACCATAGGATGCCTCGGGAAAGTCATATTCAATACCGACTTCATCTGTAGAATGATACATTTGTCAAAAGTGGCATTGTCATGCTGGCAAATTTTTAAACAAACTTTTTAAAAAATCTTAACATAAAAATCATATGAGTTAATGCAGAAACTCTTAAAATACACATTAAACAGAATAAACATTAGTGAGTCAAAAGGACTCACTAATTATAAAAACTATTGTGTTTGCATTTCAGAAACTACTGCCTTAGGGAAAGGCCTCCCGATTTATCACTCACTCCATATCCTCTCCCTGTTATTTCCACCATTAACTTTTTAAAATATATTGTTATGCTAGCTCACTGCCCCCCAAAACTGAATGCTTCTTTAGTGCATTTGCATTGAGTGGTAAGTTTTGCGGGGGGGTGGGGGGGTGGGAGGGGGATTGAAAGAACTTTCAAGTATGGCCTTTTTCTTCATAGCCTCTTCATCCAAATTTCATGCTTAATCTCACAGGATTACTGAGAAATTCCTAAGTTTTCTCTTTGTGTAGCTCTAGCTACTATTTATATAACAAAGAAAAACAATATTAATTGTATTTACTGCATGCCTGCCACTGTACAAAATGCTTTCTATATATACTCTTGTTTAGTCTTCTCCCAAACTCTAAGGGTGTGTGTGTGTGTGAGAGAGAGAGAGAGAGAGAAAGATCTCCATTTTATAGGTGAAGAAGTTGAGTGTAGTGAAAGGTGGTGACTCTTAGAAGTACCCTATATGTAATTTCAAAGTATATGCATCTAAGCTCTCCTGGCACATACCCTTCTCTGTTTGCATACTTTCATCCTGCCTTGGATTTTGTCCTGAAGGAAGAGAACAGAGAAAGAGATGCATGTAGGGTATATTCTTGGAGGTATGACTTGAATCTTGTTACTTTCTCTCCTTTCTTTTCTTCCAAGCAGAATCGTTACTTCCTCTAGGTTGCTGTTGTACTTTTGGGAGTCAGCGTGTTGGATGTTTATGTATTCATGTCCTTTTACAAAGTGGGAATTCCCACAGATAGGTGAGGGTGTGTTACCTGTTTTAGTGTTTTAATCATCTAGCAGCATGTCTGGAAGGGATCTGTGAATGAAGATTGTCCTATTTGCCAATCAAGTTTGAGAAAAATAGGCTTAGTCTACATCTCAAATGTTCATCAAAATTTGAAATATGTAAATTTTACTATCTAAAAAGGTATTTTTTAATAAATGTATTAAATGTATGTCCACTTTTCCCTTAAAATTTCTGGATCGTGTCATTTATAAGTAATTAGAAGTTATCATTATGTGTGTTTAGTATTACTTACAATATGGAACCATATAATATTTATATAGAGGTAGAATACATACACTTCCAAAGAAAACTGCCTAAAGGATTTGCCTGTGCTCTGTGGATAGTGTGCTCTTCCACTGTGGCTCTGCCTATCCGACAGTCTCTCACTGTTGAGTCAATGTCTTTGCTCCATCCCTATATTAAGTACTCCACTTCCAGAAGCAAGATGGCACTGCTATAGTACCAACTTGAGTCCAGCTGGGCACCATCTCTCTCCAGGCTCCTCCAGGATCCAAGGGGGAAAAGTGGCTCTTCCTTTCTAATGAGCCACAAAAAAACCTCTTAGGCCTATCACTAAACCGACTCCAGCTAGGATTTCATAAATCCATTATAGCTATATTACAATGGATCCTTCCCTATATTGGACCTAGAGACTTTTACCTTGAACTGCTTTTTAGCACACAAGTTTTGTATTAATTCTGTATGTTGAGGGGTTAGTGTTATGAATAAGGGATGAAATTTTCAGGAAGAGTCTCAAAAACATAACAAATAATTTGTCCAGCAGTATTAGGGGATATGCCTGCTAATTTTCAGTATATTTGAAAATATTTGTTGCCAACTCAGTTCACACAGCCATTAAATGTTGATTAAGCTCCTTGAGGGCCAGGACTAAATTTCCATTTCTTTGTATTCTACTTTGTGCTTGGTTCACAGAAGGTGAGCTAATATTTAGATATTTGAAAAATTATTTGCTTTAAATGCAAACTTGTATTTCTCTGTGTATAAAAATCCAAGTACATAGTGGTCAACAGGGACACAGATACTAGCAATTCCAGGGTTCCTGAACTTTCTCATGTACATCCAATTTGCTTCTGTTGCGGCAAAATCACCCCATGAGTATTTAAATTTTTTTTCAACTTTCCTTTAGTGTTTTAACTGAGTATAAACTTGATTTGTAATAGGAAAAGGCCATGATCCCTTTGAAAAAGACGATTTCTATCAGAAGCCAAATTGAAGTTTATACCAAAATAATTCATACCAAAATCCAGTTTAAGCATAATAAAAAATAAAGCCAAAACTTACAGTGAGCTTATTGAAACATTTTCTGTTGGAGAGAAAATAACCCATGAGTTTTCATGTAAATCAGAACAATAATTCTGTCCTGTGTGTGTCTGTCTCTCTCCCTTCCCACTCCTCTTTCTCTCAGCTTCTCCTTATGGCTGGAGAGGTAGAAAAGCTAGAATGTATGAGAGCAGAAATTACATACTATCTTTTAAATTCTCATTTTTTCAAGGAGCAGGGGAAAAAATCTCTCCCTATAGTTATTACAATTTGAGGTAGTAGTTATACTAACAGGAAGCAAGTAAATTACCAGTAACAAGCATAATGAAAATGTTTATTGGAGGTAAAGCACACCACTAATATTTAGGCAAGTGGTAGTGAATTCCCATAATTTTAGAAATATAAGATTTTTATAAATATTTATAGATTTGTTCTTACAACCTTTTCTGTATTTATTTTTAGCCACAGAAACTGTCCAGAGGGGTAGAATTTCCACAGATCCAATGATTATTGGCAGATCATGCAAGAGCATCTATATCTCCTAATTTCCAGACTAGCATTCATTACCTCTATACTACTTCACTAATAAATTATTGTATTTCTTCTTTTTCTTGACAGGATAGACATTTGTGACTGTTTACAAACTCCTTCATTTCAGAAATTTTGATTATAGTATTCTCATATATAATGAAAAATGATTCAGCAAAAGATCGTCAATCTCTGTGAATTAACCATATATTGTACAGGTCCGGTGGCTTGGCCCAGAAAGATATCATTCACCACTATGTCTTTGCTGGTAGCAATTTCTAAGTCCAAGCACAATTCCTCAATGGAAGTGAATAACCAAGTGAGGGGTAAACCTAAAGTATAGCCTGTAACTGGTCAGCTGGAGATCACACAGGTGAAAATCAACTATCTGAAGCACAGAGAACACAGATATTTGAGGTTGGTTAGTCTGCAGAGTATGGAGGTTTAACACCTTTAAGGGCAAGAAATGGTTTTCTTTAAACAACTAGTTTTGAAATGTCTCTTAAATATCTCTGTATTTCCTGGACTTGAAAAACATGCTGGGCAAAATAGAATATTTATAGGATCAAAGATTTTCCATTGTGTTGGGGACAACATGCCTTTCTATAGGGACTGCAGTTCAGACAGAAAGTGAACTAGAACATGATACATATATTCTAATCCCAAGACATAGCCTACAAACTTTAGAAAACAGAATATTCATTAACTGATTTTAATGTCATTATTTCTTTCTCCTAAAAGTGAAGCATAGAAGGAAAAAGAAACCCAATTTGAATTTCACGTCTTACAGTAACTAGCACATGTTCAATAAATGTGTATTGAATAACTGATGGTACCAGTTAGCCTGCTGTTCTGTATGATGAATATTTTGATGAAAAAGGAAATCAAACTTAGAGCTAAAGAAATACAGTGACTTGTTCATGTACATTTTTGATATGTACTTTTAAGTGACCACTTATGCAATCATGTTATGAATTCCTTGAAAGCATTTACCATGGTTTTTGATCCAGTATATTTTTCACAAGCCTAACTGGGAAGGCATATGATATATGTTGGCTGACTAATGAATGAGCCTATTGATGGATCACCTAGACTTTACTAAATTTAAGTGAATGTAGCAGAATTCAGAAAAAATGGACAGAGAACTCTGAGATTTCATTTTTCTTTCTTTTTTTCATTCATTAAGTATGTATTGAAGGCCAGTATTGGCGTAGAGTAATAATGGAGACAGGCCTGTCTTTTGCTCCTGGGGCTTATATTCTATTAAGAATATAGGAAATAAAATTCACAAACAAATAATCCCTTGTGGGAATTGTTAGAAAGCAATCAAACAGACTACTGTCATTGAGAGAGTATGAATTTTTGTGGAATAGTTTTAAAATGAGTCAGGAGAGGTCAGGAGGGCCTCCCCAGCACATAATACTGAGGTTGAGAATCGGGTTGAAGGAAGAATGGCAGGGAGCAGATGTGAGAGTCCTGAAGAGTTTGGAGTGCATGAGGCACTAAAAGATCAGAGTGGCTAAGACATAGCAAGCTTCAAACAGGGCGGGGGGAGAGGCAGGTAGATTATGTAAACCTAAGGGGTGAGGCATTTGGTCTTATTCTGACTGCAGTGCGTTTAACTAGAGAAGCTATGATGATGCCTACGATGATGGAGATAGCAGCTATCACATAATGAACTAATCGTACAATAGACATCTTACTAAATGTTTAACATAATTAGTCATTTAATCTTCACATCAAACCACAGAAGCATAGATAATGACTCTTTCCATTTACAGAAGAGGAAATTGAGTCTTAAAGCATTCATTTAGCTTGCCCAAGACTGCAGCTAGTGTGTGTGACGTCATCCCATTTCCGATCTGTAAAGAGTCACCCAGGAGGCTTTGGTGTAAACGGATGTTTGGGGAAGAGAGAGGATCAGGGATGGGAGATAAACTGAGAACTGATGTAGTGATGCCAACGAGAGCCTTGGTGTGAACCGACGGTGGCAAATAGATGAGGGTCCTAGGGGAAACAGACATTCTGTATCTGCTGATGGATTTGAGGTGGAGGATGAGGGAGAGGGAAAAGGTAGAACTGCCATTTCGTGACACAGGGAAGATTAAAAACAGGTCTGAGGAAAAGCAAGATTTCAATTTTGGATAGTTTAACCTGGTTGAGATTATGACTTCTGGAAAAAAAATATCATCTAAGAACACAGACATCCTTGTGAAAAAGGTTTTAAAATTCCTTTGCTATTCTCAGTCCCTTCTTTCTCACCTGCTCAGTAACTCCCTGGAAAAATTATTTGTGATATTAAATGAATTCTATAATATTCTAGAGCAAGGATTGGTCAATTACAGCTTTTAGGCCAAGCTCAGGCAGGGATGTGTTTTGTGTGGCCAGTGAACATTATAGATGTAATGGTTATTACACCTATAAATGTTTGAAAACAAATACAAAATAACTAAGATTTTGTGACATTGAAGATTATGAAATTTGAGCTGCAGGCTCTGTAAGGAAAGTTTCATTAAGACACACTATTCTTGATTGTCCACACACTGTCCTTGGCTGCTACCAGACTACAAAGGCACAGATGGGTGGACCTACAGGGCCTAAAATATCCATCACCTGAGTCCTTCACAAAGAGAATGTGTGACCCCCAGCTCTTGTGTCACAACCCATATGTTAAAAGAAGCTCATTGGCAGCTTGCCAGTAAAACATTCCTTTAATTAGTGATTTTCCCCAAATTTAGTGTAGTTGGGAAAATTCTGAATTCATTCTCTCTCTAAAGCATTTTCTACATTACTAAAAATTTGTCAATGAAAATTAAAAATACTAGCAGTGACCTTTTTAAAGACCTTTAATAAAGGATTTGTATCAGACACCACTGTGTTTTGAAGTGAGCCTGGTGAAGTAATGGTGAAGCTAGCGACTTAGCTGTAGTCAGACCTCTATAAGACATATGTATACAAACCACATGCAATAAAAATTAATCAGAATATATAAGTTCTACAATGATAATTAAAAACAAGACATTAAAAGAACAAATACAACTAACATTTCTTGACCAAATGAAAAAAATTGCCTTTACAGTAGGTATAATTTGCCGTTTCTCTTGTCTTTGTAGTAAAGATCATCTTTCTACAATTTCCTTTCCCTTAATGGACACAAGGACTTGAAGCTCCCAACTGAACATTAATGTTGTCTAAGTGTCCTCATGTTATCTCTGAATGATTGTGAATTTGCCTCAGTTGCTCATAGGTGGATTTGGTAAGGCTGACTTACAATGAACTCAGCTGTCTGAATATGTAGCTATATGATACAACAAGATTAACGGTGACATACTTGATCATTACACACTTATATGATTATAAATATGATAGGGAAAAACTATGTTCTACAGCATTATTTCCAAAAGAGGTTTTGTTGTTATATTTAAATAATGGCAGGACTTAAGATATCATATTTTATGTTTCATAACCTATGGTTGTGCTGCAGGTAGAAGACTCAGAGGCAGTTTTAAAAGGGAATGCTGTCTTATGATTGCCTTCCATTTGAAACAAAAACCAGGGATACTGTCACACTGAATGTTACACAGGCCTATTTCCAAATTAAAAACAAGGTCATAACTATGGTTACAAAACAGTGTGGGTGAGGTTTAAAGAGGTGAATTCTGGAGATAGACCATTTGGGTTTGTATCCTTACTGTGTTGTCTGGAGATAGACTACTTTGGTTTGAATCCTTACTCTGCTGTCTGGAGAGAGACTACCTGAGTTTGAACCCTCAATCTGCTGCTAAGTTTCAGTGTAGCTTTCAACTCCACAGTTACCTATGTGGTCACCTTATTCCTCTGAGACTCACATTTCTTATCTGGCATATGAAGATGATAAAAATAATAATGGGTTATAACTCAAAGGATTTAATAAATAAAATGCTTAGCTCAGAGGCTGGAACAAGTGTCATTTCCAACTATTTATTATGGGAAGATATGCTTATGAGTCCAACAGTATTCATTCATGATCTTTGAGGTTTTATAGAGTTTCTTGGGAATTTTTTTTTTTTTTTTTTTGGTACCAGAGATTGAACTCAGGTGTACTTGACCACTGAGCCACATCCCTAACCCTATTTTGCGTTTTATGTAGAGACAGGGTCTCACTGAGTTGCTTAGTGCCTCACTGTTGCTGAGGCTAGCTTTGGATTCATGATTCTCCTGTCTCAGCCTCCCAAAGTGCTGGGATTACAGGCATGAGCCACCGTGCCCGGCTTCTTGGAAAATTTAAGAGAAAGAATTAGTAACTACTCCAAAGGTAACATTCCCTATGGTAAAGTTCATCTATTTGGACCAAAAAAGTAAATGGAAGCCACAGGACTAGCTTTATGTGAATGGGGGATAGAGGATAGTCAGTCCTGCCATAAAGACTTTGCTGCTCCCCTGGGTCTGCAGCCTCTAGAGGGACCCAAGGAATCTCCCCTACCAATGTGCACTATGTTTATTTGGATGGAGATGTGACTCTACTGAGTTCAGGGAATGATTCCAGGCAAGTGGCTCAGCCTGGGAACTTCAAGAGCATGTGGATGTTTTACAATGTCCCTCTGGGCATTCAGGGAAATCTGCCCATCTACGTATGGAGGGCTAGCTCATTCTACACAGATCCCAGCAGTTCATACCAAAAGATGTTACTTCACACAGTCCTCAGGATTTTCCCAAAAACCAAAACAAACACAGGAATTCCATGGGCCTTGCTGGTGTACTCAGGGCCTTCTGGAATTTTCTACTCTGTGGTATCAAATGTAGAGGATTTGTTTAATATTTGGCAGGCATACTCTTCAAGTGACAGACTTGAATTTTTCAATGTGAAGAATCCAACAATTTCTAGTGATTTTTTTTCCTGTAAGAGGAGAAGGAGACTCTTATTCTCTGAATATAAAGTGCACTTACCCAAAAGATGCTGTAGTGAATACTAAGCATCCTGATAAAGGAATGCCTGGTCAGCAAGGAGGGTGTGCAGGTGGGGAAGGCACTGGAAAACTGTATGGAGTAAGGTTGCTGCTCTCCTATTACATCTGGGACTAATAATATTAGAAGTAGGACAAGGAAAGAGTTGGAAAAAAAGAAAGAGCAAAGGTGACTGGAATCCAATTTCATTCCTCATCAAAGGTCACATTGTGTTGTGGTCTGGATGTGAGGTATTCCCCAAAAGCTCATGTGTGAGACAATGCAAGAAGGTTTAGAGGAGAAATGATGGGTTCATGACAGCCTTAACCCAGTGAATTCATCCTCCAATGGGATTAACTAAGTGGTAACTGAAGATAGGTAGGGTATGGCTGGAGGAGGTGGGTCACTGGAGGGGTGCCTTTGGGGTATATGTTTTGTATCTGGCAAGTGGAGTCTATCTCTGCTTTTGGATCATCATGTGAGCTGCTTCCCTCCTCCACATCCTTCCACCATGACATTCAGCCTCACCTCGAGCCCTGAGGAATGGAGCCTACTGTCTATGGACTGAGAACTCTGAAACAGTGAGCCCAGATAAGCCTTTCCTCCTCTAAAATTAATTGTTCTCATCAGGTCTTTTAGTCACAGTAGCAAAAACGCTGACTAAAACACATTGGGTATGTTCAGAGTAGCATTTTCTACTGTATAAAAGAAAAATAGACTGTGATATGCCATGTTAACGTAACCAGTGGATTTCTCTATGGTAGGCTGAAAATGATTCCTCAAAGATATCAGGTCCTGATTCTTGGAACCCGTAAAATTACATTATTTGGACAAAAAAAAAAAAAAAAGAGAGAGATCTTGGCAGCTCTGATTTAAATTAATGATTTTGTGATGGGAAAATCATCACGGATTATCCAGATGAACTCTAAATATCCCAAGTATTCTAAAAAGGGAAGCAGAGTAGGCTTACCCACGCCCGCCACAATGTGAAGACAGAAGTAAATCTTGGAGTAATGAAGCCACAAACCAAATGAATCTGGAAGAGGCAGGGAATGAGTTCTTCTCTAGAAAATCTGGAGGGAGCATGATCTTTCTGGTAACTTGATTGGGTCCAAAGATACTGATTTAGGATTTCTAGGCTTCAGAACTGGGAGAGAATAAATCTCATATTAAATCATGGTGTCTGTGGTAATTTATCATACCAGCCATAGAAAACTAATATTATATCATCATTACTTTGGGGGTCACTCTAATCAGTATAGTTTTTTTTTGTTCTGTACTCTCACTATTTCCTCCTTCCTAAATGCATTCTCAGACATTACAAGACTTCTTCCCTTCTGTTCAGTTAGATTACTCTGTGTGTGCCATCATAAACACAATTTCTTTGGCCCATTTTTGAATGCCAAGTCATAAAAACCATATATATTAGTCACTAGTGAAATTCTCAAATGATTTCTTTCCATAGAACAAATATTTATCAAACTGTATGCCAATTATGTAGAGCAATTATACCCTTAAGAGAAGCAATTTTCAAATTTATTGTCTCAAAACTGTATACTACAGATGTTCAAATTTTAATAGGTGTCTATCTGGAAAAGAATAAAATAGCTGAGTCACACAAAAACATTAGACAAATATGATAAAACTATTTGAATATTTATAACGTGTTTTTCTTCTGTGAGAGTTATGTGAACAGAATCAAAGTCAGAGATTAACTGACATGAGTAATGAGATAATGCAAGTTGTGTTCTCCCAGTGGGTAAAAAGGAACTCTGAGACTTTCATCTGTGCACCATATTGTAAATCAACTGCTTCACTGCTCTAAATGGTACCCTAGTGACCAGAAAAGGTACATTAAACATTCCAGAGTACCTGTCAGTAGCAGGGAGAAGCTTTTTATTGGTTCTATATTTCATCCATGAATGTAGTAATATGCAAGACATATTTCTTAAGTCTCCACAACTTTTTTTTTTCAAAATCTTAAATCATGTGTGTCCTGCTATGGTTCCTGCCCTTTCTCCTTCTCTTTCTTTTCTCTCCTTTCTTCCTTCCTTTCTTCATTATACATAAAATTGGCATTCATTTTCCTTTTTTATATATGCATAGAATATAATTTGCTGCTCTTCAGTCTCCAGTAGTTCTTCTTTTCTTCCTCTTTTCCCTCACCCTGTTCCTCTTCCTCTGCTCCACTAGTCTTCCTTCTATTTATTTATAATTTTTAAAAATTAATGCTCTGTAGATTTACATAAAGGTGACATTCACTTTGGTAGCACAGAGTCTCTGGAATTAGTAAGTTCTTCCACAAAGTGAAAGAATCTGATTTGGAGATCTTCCTCCTACCTCTAGAACCCTGCAAGGATAATGATCCAGTGTGACCTCCTGGTATTAGGGAATGCAAAGATTTCAAATGGACTAACCAGTGATTTATCAAGGGAAGGATCCAGAATCAATGACTCTCTGTCAGAGACACAGACATTTCAAGTGCTGGGTTATAGGAAGATTTTTCTCTTACCAGAAGCTTTTTAAACTGTATTCACAGGATACAACATTGGCCACATGTAAATGTTTCTCTTCTGTTAACTTCATTCAGATTACACCAAAGTGTGCTTTGAAACAATGAGCAGTAAACTCACTTGGTATGATCATGTCCTCAGATGACATGTTTACTTATTTTTATCCAGCCTGCCATTGAAGCCCAACGTGAGCTCATCTCTCATGCTAGGGAGGAATGTATGCCTCACAAGTGCAAAGGAAGGGATCCAACTCCTCTGCATTCTTAGAGATTATCTCAAGAACCAAAGTTCAGTTTAGAGATCTAAGAGCTGCCTAACACTAACTACTTAACTCTACTAAGAAATCACAAAAAATTGGAAAGTCATGACAAAACCTGGAACTTATTTTTAAAATATCATGAAGCTTAAAAGTTATGCATTATTTTATAGTTTTGGATTTAAGAGAAATTTTTAAAGAAAACTACAATATTTAAGCAAATGTTATTAATTGTAAAGCTTTTGTGAATGAATAGTAAAAAGTTTAATGCAGTGTGCTTACATGTTGCAAATGTTTTTAATACTCTTGAAATGATTTATGAAAACTTCTCTACTGAAATATAGTACAACTGAACAGACATTGTTAACTCCTGCATATTTAAGGCAAGCTGCACACTTCAGCTCTTAGGTTAGCAACTACAAAAACAAATTTTGCTTTGACTTTCTCTGAAGAAAAGAAAGAATAATTCTGGACATCCTTTGTGAGCTCCCTTCAGCTCACCTTTAATTCAGGTATTGTCTAATCTGTCCACTCAACATTCCAGCTTTGGAGATGAACATCAGAGTTGCCAAAGTTGATGGTTTCTTCTTTCTTCAAATATTTTTCTTGTATCTCAAGATATTATGCCCATATCATCACAAAAGAAAACACTAGTCATTTTTCAACTTGACACTGTATTTGTAGAACAAAATTACTTAAATATCAATATAATTTTTTAAGTTTATATATTTTCTTTTGGTAGATTCTAAGATTTTAGCAAATGCAAAAAAGCATTTGTGTACATCAGGATTATATGTATATAATCTCCCACTTTAATGAAATTGTGTGAATACTTAGAAAAAAGAATTATTTCATAAGCTAGTAAATATGTGAAATAATATTCATTCCTCTACCACCTTGTTAAAAAATGACAGCAAACAAAACAAAATACAACAAATTCTACCTGCAAGAAAACTTTACAGACTGTCCACTAAGATTTCAGTCTACAACTCTAATTGAGGACTCTGATAAAGAATTAGAACAGGGACAGTTTCCCTGCTGGTGTTGGTCAAGTACAAGAAATATCTTATTTCCTGATCTATAAACTGAAGAAGTAATTTTTGGTCATTAACTACCTCTGACTTTACATACTTACATTGTGGAGTAACTCTACTTGCAAGCTGTACAACTAGGGGAAGTTATTCAACTGCTGTGTGCCTGTTTCCCCATTTATAAAATGGAAATTGTTAAAGTGTCTCTCTAATAAAACTGTAGTGAGCCTGCACAACCTAAGAACCTCCACCACATATTATTACTATTGCTATTATTATTGCTTAAAATAATTACACCCTCAAATGAACAGACAGTACAGAGGCAGCTTTACTAGTGATATGGAAAACAATCCTATGGACATTCTATACTATTTAATTAATGTCTATAACCACAATTAACATGCAATCATTGCAGACTTACTTAGTAAAATAGTATCATAATAACGTCACAGACATTTCAAAATATTGGCTCAATTGTATAAAACATTTTGCAAATATTTTGCATAGGGAAATTTTGTTCCTATGATTATCACCTATTTCTAATACAACCCATCTCTCCACGAATCCCTAAAGTCCTAGTATCACTGACTCTATCTTGGCTGTGGTACAATGCTGCATTAGCAAGCTTACATGTCATTTACTAGCTAACACACACCCTGCAGTCTCTTTAGACAATTCCCAAACCTCCTGCTTTCATCAAACCAAAATGAATATTTTTCCTTGCTAGTAAATGTATGGGTTTCAGATGACTACTGTGCAAGCTGGTGAACCTTGTTTTTCTAATTTATGTTTTAATTAATCTCCTCTCCATCTTGCTTCATTCTGTGCATTCTTCCCCTTCAGTATGCTCGTGATGCTTCCTAGGGAATAACACCTACATTTTGAATTGCAGATTGGTTAAAGACATCCTTTAGGTAATTAAGATGTTAACAAAGGCAAGGATCAACCACAGAGCTTATAGCATTTTTCACATGTTGAGTCAACCATTACACATATCACAATCGCGATCAATTTCCTTTATCTCTTCAGGTTTTCCTTGAACCATGAAGATCAAGAGGGTAGTCTTTTTTCCCCTGGCTATACCAGATGCATGTTATGTTAAAATACAATATTGTTATCAAATAACTGAGTGACTCTGAGTTTTTAATTTACATGATTCCATTATGGTATTTAATCCACAAACATAATTAATCCAAAAAGTATTTAATTAATCTGGAAAGCAGTATGGACATTCTTTAGAAAACTTGGAATGGAACCACCATTTCAGCCTGCTATCCCACTCCTCGGCCTATACCCAGATGACTTAAATACAGCAAACTACAGTGACACAGCCACTTCAATGTTTATAGCAGCTCAATTCACATTAGCTAAACTGTGGAACCAACCTAGATGCCCTTTGATAGATGAATGGATAAAGAAGCTGTGGTATATATACACAATGGAATATTACTCAGCAATAAAAGAGAATAAAATTATGGCATTTGCAGGTAAATGGATGGAGTTGGAGAATATCATGCTAAGTGAAGTAAGCCAATCTCAGAAAACCAAATGCCAAATGTACTCGTTGATAAGTGGATGCTGATTCATAATGGGGGGAAGGACACAGGAACAAGGAACCCTGCTCACAGGGATTTAAGGGGAGAGGGGGCATGGGGACAGTAAAGGTGGTGGAATATGATGGTCATCATAGCCCTAACTTTATGTATGACTGCATGTATGTTGTGATTCTATATCACTTACAACCAGAGAAATGAAATGTTATCCTCTCTGTACAATGAATGAAGTTGCACTCTGTTATCATGTAAGCCTAAATAGAACAAATAAATAAATTAAATATGGAAAAAAATTAAAAACATGTCACTTTGACATCCTTTAATTAGAAGCCAATAAGAATAGGCTTAGATATGTGAGGCATTATTTCCAAGTGATTGCTAAAATAAAATTAAATTCAAAAATTAAAGAGCTTTAGCTTAATTTTGAAAGTTTGAAAATAAAACAACAACAGAACTTAAAAAAACACTTGTGAATTAAAATCTTCCAGTAAAATAATTACATACAGCACACACTGACCAACTCCATCTTTAGAGTAAAAATGAAAAGACTGAGGTGTACAGAAGGAGATGTGGGTCCCCAACTATCTCCAATTCTGCCACTTAGGAAAGAGACTCAACCTACTATATTAAGGTCAGCATCACTAAGAACACGTGTTGATATTTTATGTCTACCCTCTGTAGACCCAGCTCTGGTCGACAAGTATATAAAAGTAGGCAGCTAGACTAAAAAGCAGTTCCTTCATCTCGAGGCTAGCTGTCTTCCAAACAAAATAAGATTCTCACGAATGGAGTTGGCCTAAAGGGAAAACAAACAAGCAAAAGTGAAAAGCACAGGCATGGAACAGGCTCCACTTGGACTTGTTTGGATACTAGGTACCTTTTGCATATTGATCTTTTTTTAAGTCATTCTTTAAATCATTGATAGTAGATGTAATTCAAAAAGATCAGAGCACCAAATTGTGAGGTCTGTTCCTTTGTCATCACAAAACCACGAAAATATTCATTTTGGTGAAATATCTCCACTCATTTAACATAAGTGTTAAATTGGTCCTTTCTCGAAGTTCAGTTTGAAGTTGATGAGACTTGTGGTGATTCATTACAGCAAGTGTCACTGTAAGGAAATCCCCCAGGAAGTCCCTCTAATTATTTTCCACTAATTAGCTCAGATAGTAATATGTTCTGTTTTATTACCTTGATGCACACGGCTAATGCTTCAGGATAGTTAGTTCTGCCATATTTCATTTTAAAAGTGAAAATATGATCATGTAGGTATAGTTTTTATTATTTTAATATTATCAATAGGTAAAAGATCTGAGAAAAAAGTTCTTTTTTTTTAATTCCTTAGGTCTAGGAGCTTAATTACAATTTACTTTCTATTTTTTTCTATATTGAGTTTATTAATAAGTACTAAATTCAGCTTTATATTGTTATATTGTTAAAAGCAGAAACAAAGACCACATAAATGGAAACTTCATGGAGTCAACATTTGCCTTATTTATTTATTTTTTTACCTTACATTCCTAACACATTTAATTTTCTATTTACTACTTAAATAGCTCAAAACTACTTCTATTAATTTTAAGGACTTTATAATTCTATGTGTTTAGTCCTCTGATCATTTTTATCTTTGAATACCAGCCATCATGCTCTCTCTATTGTCATAGCCATCATGTTTCCGTGGAAACCAGAGAGAAAGAACAAAATGGTAAAACATCTCCGTTTTAGGTCTAAGTTGATGAGGTTTTCTTCATTAGGAACCTAAATTGTTTAAATGGCAGGAATATGTATGGTGGTCTAATAAATATTACATAATAATTATTAATCTTTCGAAAACAGAAAACTATATTTCTTGCTAAGAAACTTTAACCTTTTCTTTTGAGACTTATTTAGTGGTGAGTCTTAGGAAGAGTTTTTGTTTTCTTCCATATATTTTATTGTATGGTTTGAATTTTCTGTTATATAAAATAAAATAATAAAAGTAATCTTTAAAAAGGACAAGTTACTACATGCTTTTTTTTTTGGCAATGCTGGAGATTGAACCCAGAAGCACTCTACCCCTGAGCTACATCCTCAGACCGTTTTATATTTTATTTTGAGGCAAGATCTCCCTAAATTGCCCACGATGGCCTGTGATCCTTCTGTCTCAACCACCCGACTAGCTGGTATTATAGCTATGTGCAACAATGCCTGACTTGTTACACTCTCAATAAATACATTTTAATCTTTACCAAATATCTCTACACCAGTACAGTTAAGTTCTAGCTATGCTTTTAGAATAAACAATACTTTAATGCCCATAAAGAATTTAGGTAAGTCCTATGAAACCTACTTGGAAGATTTACATCTTGCTCTATACATATTTTAACTAGTTGTTGTTTTATTAAACAAGATATAAGTACTACCTACTTTGAGGGAGATATATCCTCTTAAATAAAGATCCTAACTTATAAAAAGCCAGAGAGTTAAATAAAGCTTCAAATAGTTGAGTGAAATGTGTGGGTTTTAACAGACAAAACAGAGACAGCTTAGTTTGCTTTCTCCACAGTAAAAATAATGGTTAGTTTTTAGAGTGGCATATTTTTCCTTTAATATTTTCTATAAAAATGGAGAGCTTGGCAAATGGGTGAGAAAAAGGGAGCACTTTGTCATTCCTAGGGAACTCAGTAGCAATCAATCTTGACTGCTGGAACTTCCTGTCCACTAAAAACAACAGACCAAAGGAAGATACTGTAAAATTCATGACAACAATGAAATGAAAATCCAGGGGAGGTTGCTATAGAAAAACATACAAAATAAAACCAAACCAAACAAACAAGCTATTTATCTATTTATATGGCTTATTATGTTTTCTAACACAGATAAGTACTCAGTCTCTTTAAAGTCCAATGTAAGACTGGAATTTCTCATGCAAGCTAAGTCCAGATTCCAAATACATAGTTTTTTGTTTTGTATATAAGTAAGAAATTCTTAGAAAATCACTGAGTTTCTGGAGGCTCTAGTATTTATTGGTATCTGGAAAATGTTTAATTTAATTGGTGTCATAAACTAAATTCTCATCCTTGATTTCCTCCTAAAACAAGAAGTACCTTTGAGGTAATTAACAGATGGGAGGTGAGATAATCAACCTTAGAAGCTAGATACAGGGCTGGGGTTATGGCGCAGTGGTAGCGTGCTCGCCTAGCACGCGGGAGGCACTGGGTTCGATCCTCAGCACCACATAAAAATAAAATAAAGCTATTGTGTCCACCTACAACTAAAAAATAAATATTTAAAAAAAAAAAAAAAGAAGCTAGATACAAAAGTCATTCTAAAGAAATCATGTATCTAGTTCCTAATTAATTGCTACTTTTTTGGATTTAGGTAGGAACGCTGCTAGATTAGACAGAGCATATTGTGAGTTAAGTGATATACCTACTTAAAAAAAAAAAAAGCCATTCCCTGACATCCCCCTGTTCCAGAAAGGCTTAAAAGCAAAGAAAAACAGCAGAAGTGACCACATTTTCTTAGCACTATTTATGGATAGTGCTAAGAAACCAGAAATTCCTTGAGAACCAGCATTCCTTGAGAAATGGCTAACTTCAGGATGAGGGGAGACAAATACCTGAAGAACCTGGGGCATCTTGTTAAGTAGAAAGCAAGGGAACCTTTGACAACTAATGGCTCATGTTAAGAGGAAACAAGAAACCAACCTGAAGAAGTTCCCATGGGCAAAATTAATGAACACATGGAAAAATATAAAAATCCATGAATTTGTAATGGTACAAAAAATGAGCAAAAAATACAATTACAAGACTTCATTTGTTACCAAAAAATAACTAGGCCCAGAGTACTTACTCCAGAAATTGGTAATAGAAAAAAATAATAATAATAAAAAAATTCATCCTGCTTGTCTTGAATGCTTTAAGGGTAAATAATATATTAGATTTTTAGTTGATGAGGAAAAGTTTTTGAGAATAATTTGAGTTAATAGATATTAAAGGAATGCTGGCATTGGATAGTGATCATATTAAAAACCCAATAGATAGCTGATGCAGGTACTGACCACCATTGTAAATTCAAACATTAAAAAGAATGTTGATGGGACTCTTCATAATGAAAAGAATAGCTTGTGACCTCATAACACACCAATCCAACTTGAGAAACTGGAAGTGAAACACCAAGGCACTATTTGTCTTCCGTTATAATGATGCATTTTAGCATATAATAAAATTCCTATGAAATCATCTTGTCAAAAATGTTGAACATGAAGATAATCAATCTTTTAGGTTTAATGACCCTGAAGAGCTATATAGATGACAGGAACAGGCAAGATCAATGACATTATTTAGAAACGGGAAAACAATTTGAAATGAGGGATCTACACCAAAAACTGGTTCTGTTTCTTCAACAACCTAAAGGGCTATTAGGAGAGATCCTCTAGAACAAAGGACACCTGAAGAGTCGTAACATGGGATGTATGTGATTTCTTTTGATTCCAAGTCAAACATATCAATCATAAGAAACATTTGAAAAAATAGAGAAAAACTGCAAATTATGCAGTTTTAACCAGATACTCATTTTACAGGATGTGATAATGATATTGTGATTATGTAGAGAAGTGTCTTTATTTTTAGAAGATACTTATGGAAGGATGTATTTAGAGGACATGTTATGATATTAGTGATTTGCTTTAAAATATATCAGTAAATAATTTTTAAAGAATTAGAAAAAGCAATTGTGACAAAAGATTAATAACTATAGAATCTGTGTGTAAAAGAACAGAACTTCATTGTACTACTTTCTTTGCTTGAAAATTCATATAATAACATGTTTAAAATTTTTAACTTTTGAAAATATGCATGTGAAATGATTAGGGATCTAAAAGTGTGCCAATGGGCTTTTGGCAGCTGGTATTTGGTGGCTAGTGTGAGTCTCCCTTCAACATTCACAAGTTGTATGATCTCAGGCTTATTCTCCATGGGCCACAATTTCCTTATCTGGAAAATGTGAATCTTTTCCAAATCTTCTTTTCATGTTACATGAACTAATTCATGCTTGGCCCATACCAAGTGCTTGACAAATGTTAGCCATTATCATCATTATTGTCACATTCATCATTATTAAAAACATAAGTAGGACAAGATTATGTTACATTTACACATCACTTTAATGTTTAACAAAATGCTTTCAAAACATTTGTCTATCTCATTAATGATAATAATAATATATTTGGTTTTAATAGAGTATATTTGAATTCTCTAGATTCTCTGAGATTTGGATTTCTGTCATTCCTTGACTGTGTAAAATTATTGGTGTTTATTTGGTAAAAGTTATACATATAAGTTACCAGTTTCAAAGAATAAATGAAGTACCAAGTTTAAATGAGACTTGATTTTTAGTAGTTTAGAAATATATAAGCTCTTGCTGATTTTTCTAGTCCTCACTTTTATTAGTGTCCACTGTAGTAAAGCTAAATGTGGGGTATTTGAATGTTCCCATTGTTTAGAGTTTTTGTAAGTAGCAACTCTTACTTTTATAGCAAATGGATACTATATTCCCAATAAATATAAAGATAAACATGCATTGCAAACATCTTTGGTGATCACAGGATTATTCAAATTTTGCAATTCTGAAGAGATAGGTTTAGAGTGTGAAGGAGAACACTCATTATTAAAAGGGTGACTCTAAAAAGCTGATTGTTCCCAGTGGCAGAATAAGTTTATTTTTTGCTATTATTGCATCTGGAAACAGAATCCAAACATTTCAACCTGACCAATGCCATTCTTCAGAAATGCAATGAAGGCTCAGGGTCAACTAATTTAGTAAATGGCAATAGAAATGAGTCCACGAGGCCCTGAGGGGTATAGGGAAAATGGGTGAAACTCTTGACCCTATTCAGCCTCCTTAGTCACAAACATACCTGCAGGGGAATGGAAGGGAGGACTGAAAAGGATATAGAAAGTTTTAAGCTGTGCTTGTATCAAA
This sequence comes from Geosciurus inauris, assembly GCA_004024805.1. NCBI lineage: Eukaryota > Metazoa > Chordata > Mammalia > Rodentia > Sciuridae > Geosciurus > Geosciurus inauris. Next base: position 51,054 of record PVHX01002123.1, on the reverse strand, counting down.
GCAAACCACATATTATATACTTCAGATGACAGAATCAATAGATAGTAGTAAACAAGTCTACACAAACAAAATCATTCCTTGACTCAAAACACACTTATATTTTTCCTTTATACAGAAGTATCTTGATAAAAATCCTTTGACTGCTATAAATGCCCCATATAAATGCTCAAATATCATTCCATAGTTCCTCTATTATTAAATAAAAGCCATCAATATAATTACTTCATTTCTTAATAGATTTTGGGTTTCTCAAGGAGAGAAAACACATCTTCTCTTTGTTTAGTATGTCTGACATATTTGAATTTGAAAAACGTTGGCTTAATTTATTTCTCATAATAATGATGTACTATTCTTTGAGTATGGAGAAGAACCTATAGCCCATCACTAGATTGACATGTGCTTAGCAATATGTGCACCTCATTCCTCATATTTTCTTACTTTCTCCTCCTGGGATCCAACATTTTCAAGTAACTAGTTGAGAAAAGGGCTGTAATCGAAATGTTTTATCATACCCATTATGTGTATATACACAGATACACATACACACACATACACATATATATGAAAAATGTCACAAAGAAATTCTATTATATACCATGCACTCTGAAAAAATGAAAATGCAATTATAATTCACTAAATGAATGTTATATCCCCTACTCATTTGTAATCCATAGATTAACAACCACTCAAAAGGTCTACTATTTCATAACAATCCCAGCATTTTGTTTTAGTTTATTATTCTCCTTGAAATCTTTTTAACAATCCCAGATCCTATGTTTTCCTAATCCTTGATTTCTTCCCCTGCACAAGATTCCTAACATCTCTGCATTGCAGGTGCCCACGTTCTGCATCTGAGAATGTACAGATGACAGCATCTTATAGACTGACAGGACTGCCTCCAATTGTTTCTGGATCTTTCCTCAATAAGCAGGAAGTCAAGCTGTCCAGTGTGTGGCTCTTGGAAGCCCTAAGGGAAGAGTAATCCTGTAGACTGGCAGCAGGATGACAACTGGGCACCGTATTGGCAGAATCTATTGTTAGTGATTACCACAAAGGTGGAATTTAAAGAATGGCATACTCTTTACTTCTAAAAGTTAATGAAACTATGTTGACAGAGCTTGTAATGTAAAGATGTTGCTATTTGGGGAGACTGTCAAATTTGTGACTTCCAGTCCTCAAAAGCACCTCTATTTTTTGCCTGTAGCCCACTCATTCTCTTTTGTGGCACATTCAATTTCACAAGATAGACTTGTATTATAGTACCAATGTAATATTAGCCATCTATTATAGATGTTCATTTTACCTGGAATCTGTTTTTATGTTTCCTGTCTTAATACAATGCTATATTTCACTATTATAACTCAAGGGGTTATATGAATAGAAAGAAAATTCATTGTATTATACACAAAGTAATTATATTTAAGGCTATTACAGTGTCTTTGCATCCAGTGTAACAATTGCCAGTCAACAATGTGCAAAATTAAACTGAGATTAGTGTTTTCCCAGTTTTAGCAAATCTACCAACACTGACATATTAAAACCAAAGTTTTAGCATTTGCTGAGTCTGAGTCTCCTAGTGAATTAACGGTCTCATCATGCTTAAAATACAGCTTCATTCAAGGAGTTAAAAATGATTTTTCTAAACCTTAAATATTAGGAAGAAACCTATGAATCCTAATTGAATATGGTTACCTTGTATAATTTAGTTTTATTCTAACATTTGAATTATTTGGATTTTGGCAAACCTTGCCTTGTGGAACTTAAATCTTGGCAGATGTCAATTGTGATACATTTACTGAACTTACACTTTTTCCTTGAAAGTGGAACTATAGGAAGATAAGGCTCATTTTCAACATTTAATAAAATTCTATGCTTGATAATATTATAGTGTTTCCCCTATAATTTTGTATTTATTTTTCTTCTATTTATGTTGTTTGCTTTCAACCATGGATGATTTTCTCTGCCGCTCCCATGTATTTAGCAATGTTTAGAAACATTTTTGATTTTCCTGACTATGGGGTTGAAAGTTGTATTATAATACTGATATCTAGTGGGTAGAGGTCAGAGATGCTACTAAACATTCTGCAATTAATAAGACAGCCTTCTACACAAATAATTATCCAGACCAAAATGTCAAAAGGGCTAAGGTTAATAAACCCTTATTTATATGTATAGCAGTGTGATGTTTCTGTGATTACAAAAATTAGTACAAGGTTGAGGCTTATGAGAAAAGATTATCAATAAATATATTTAGGTACAATGTTTATGAAACTATTAAAATTATCTTGATAATTACTGATATGTGACTCTTAATGGGGACGCATCTTGAAAAAAATGTATTGTTATACAATTTTATCATCATGTGAACATCATAGAGTGTACTTTCACAAACTAAGATTGTGAAATCTAGGATGTCACTAGGCAACATAATCTTGTATACGTGATCTGGGGTTGACGGAAACGTACATGAATGTACTAAGTGCTTCCTTATGGCTTGGCTTTCTTGAGCTCCCTCCCTACTTCCCTATACATGTTGGCACATGAAGCTACTGCTCTGATCACTTGGGTCAGTGCACAAGAGAATATTAATATTAATCATTGTCAATGGCTTTCTGAAGAAAAGGGCTGATATATTCTTTTAGTTCATGCTGTCACTCAAAAAAGCAGCATCTGACATTTGGTCTCTGTTTACAAAGGTGTCATGTCTTCAATGGGCCTTTTGTTTTTGAGTCTCAAGGCAACTTTTTGGAGCCCATTTGAAATGAAAAATTGTTATACAGACTAAAGCATATTTTTCATGACAGTTCAATTATTTATGTAACATAATAAAGTTTAAAAATTCGGAAAAACAACAACAACAAAACACAGTTCCGTTAAGAAGAGTCTACAAGAATAACATGCTCACTAAAGTAATGAACAGGGAATCTGGCTTGCGAAAACCGCTCCTTGAATGAAACTATGACATTTTGATAGACCAGTCTTACTAGGATAATAGGCACACTGTGCTGAAAAATTTTTAGGGTCATTTCAACAAAAAAAAAACTTTTTAAAAATAATGAGCAATTCCCTATAGACCAAATGAGTCATTCCAAGTCTTTAAACTGAAAGTGGTCTTAAAGTCATCCTTTTAAGAAGCTGTCTGTAAGGAGCATATGCCATAGACATGCCTGGACATGCTGGTACTAAGTTGCCTGGACATAAGGAACAGCAGCCACTGATATGCTTAGTCATGCCTGCTTGCAATGGATAAGAGGCTGTAAGGGGCACTAGCCATAAGCATGCTAAGAAATGATTAGTTACAATTGATAGGGAGCACAGCTCCATGGACATATGCAAAGAATATGCACAGTTGCAATTGCATCATCTCACTGGACATAACCAATGGACATTGACTTTCATTGGGTGTAACCAATCACCAATGTACACCACCAACTTGGAATTGTATTTAAACTGCTTGTACTGCCACATTTGGGGTTTTTTGCTCCAAGGACATCAGTGAGACTAGCCACCTTGCTGTCCATCCTTGGATCAAACTCCACCATTCCCTGATGTCCAGCCATCAGCTAAAGACAACCATGGGACAAAGACAATGTCTGTTCTTTGGCTAAGATAAGTCATGTGGCACTGGAGGTATTTTGGGCTTGTGGTTGCCCTAGGATTGTGTTAATTGCTTTTAGTGTTTAGTTGCCCTAGGATAGTGTGACTGGCTTATAATGTTTAATTAGTGCACATTGAACTGGTTGGGGTGCTCCAGCATACCCAATACTTTTTGCATTGTTTATATTTGATGATTGGTGTGATTGAATATATGCTTGAATTTAAACACAATCTGCTTCCGAGTCATTATTGTCTAATCTCTTTTTTCTCAGACATGAGAATTATTACTGGATGATATGTTCAAGTCAGTAACTTATCTAGGTTATATGTGTTGTATAGTTTTTGAAGACTAGAGCAACAGCTTTCGTTACATGTCTAAATACTAAAGAACAGGCTAGTTGCCTGAAGTAATTGATACAGTTTATAAAGTTGACTAATGTTTATCATCTATACATTGGAGGAAAATGGTATGATCCATGCAAATGGCTCTGAACCACAGCCATTCTTCACTTCTGTATCTTCCTCAAATAACATTTTAAAGATGTAAATTAATATAATGTATTATGTTCATTGTATCCCAATGATTTATGCTGCCAAATTAATTCATTACTTAAAAATCATTTCTTTCTAAAAGAATTCATGGGGGAAATATTAGTATAACATTTTTCAGTTTCAAAGGTACTCCATAATTTTCTAATGGCATTTTATTGAAAGGTAGCCTGGCTTATTATCATATCTAAATGCCATATTAGAAAGAGAAAATGGTATGTATAATGATGAAAATGAAAAATGCTTTTTCTAAGCTTAATTTAACAACTATGAATTTTCAAGTGAACTTCAAGCATGACTGCATGATTTTCGATGAACATACTGTGAATAACATAAGCACTATCAGCAACACTTTTGGGTTGGAAAAGGAAAGAAATACAACTTAGTGGTCTTTGTTAAAATGTAGACCCACAAAGTAGTCTGTGATCCTCAAGCATCTGTTTTCTGTTGACCATCAAATAGTTCTTCATTATTAACTTAGGAAAACAAGCAAAGGTGAAAATATTGTTTATATAAAAAGAGGTAGCTTAGCATGCACATTCTGAATATCTTAGACAGTTGTAGCTAAAAACTGGAGTTTCAAGATTACTATTTTTCAGAGATTGGGAAACAGGACGGCAGGGCTTAGGGTGCTTCCTCAGGTTCATACACATGACACTGCCAGTGACACTGCTGTAACCAAGGCTCACTCTCCAAACTTCCAGGCAATGTTTCTGCGACTACAGGAATATGGCTTCCACAAGGAACTCTTCAGCACTGAGTTAACAGGTTCAGAAGTTTTTACCCTAAGCTGGCTCAACTTTATATGCCAATCAGGTTTAGAATTACACCATATTGTTAAGAGACAGATAGATGATCATGGTAGGAACAGGAGATTAAGAGAATTCTATAAAATAGGCCCACTGTGCTGACACCCATATGCTTTCTCTGCCAAAAAGCAATCTGCCTGCAGCTCACCTTGCCTGAGAGGACAGGATTTGTCACTTTCCTCAGCAAACTGAGGCAGGGGGCAAAGGTCCTAGTCAGTGTAGGTAATAAATGATGAGTGTGCAGAGAGGATGACCATGGGCTATCAAAGAGAGAACAATGGGTTGTTAACCTCCAGGATGCTTCTCCTCAGCATTCTGGGTTGCTGACAATTAATGCTGGTGTCCCTGCAGGTGGTCACATATACAGAGAAGAAAGAGAAGACAATAAATAATTAAAAAGAGGGGCTCTTGGGCCTATAAAAGAGCAAGTTGCACTCTTTCCCATGGGCTTTCAGTGCCAGAATCCCACTTCTCTTTGGAGAAGTCCATCTCTATTACTTTCTTAAATAAAACTTGCTTTCTACGCTTGCCTCGGCGGCTTGTTAGGTGTTTAGTCTTCAACACTGAAGAACAAGGACCCATTCCTGATCTCCAGTGGACTAGAACCAATATCAAGAGACATCCTTCACTCAAAATAAAAGGAGTTACTCAAATTATTACTTTGCAATTGAAACTACTAAGAACATAAAGGGATCTATTAGGTATTATTCCTTTCTGATTTTTTTTTAAGATTCACATAAATTCACATAATGGTCTTAGGAAATCAAGCATGCTGAAAAGACACATGCATTAGGTGGCTCTGATTTCTATGGAAGAAAGTTCTGGGAAGTAGGTTCAATCTCATTGCGATATTGAATCAAATTATCCATAGGATTTAAAGAGCTTTTGATGATTAGAAACTAATGTTCAGTTGTCATTAGCTAATATGCCAATGGTAGAAAGGAAGCATCTTCCTTTTTAGAAGGAAACAGAGTCAGCAATCAAATGCTTGGTCTGTTTTCACCAAGCAAGTCAGTAGTGTTAGATTTCAATTATCTTTAGTTCTCTGCTCTGTCAATTAGAAAAGGTTGCATGCAAGGACATACTGAGATTCACATTTATAAAGTCTTACTACCTAGGGAGTATTAAAGATAAGTGCTGCTGAGAAGAAATTAGCAAATGGCCTTTGAGAGATTAAAATTTTTTAATGAATAGGAAAAATATACTCCTATCCAAGGCCAAGTAGTTTTATCTTGAAAATCATTTTCTAAAAGAGCAACCAAGTCAGTTTCAGTGTACTTGAAAGAGAAATTTACTTTGATGCTCTCTGTAGTCACAAATCACAATGAAGCATTAATCTGATATTGGTGGTCTTATAAACTGTTCTATACCTCTTCCTATGCTGATTATAAGTACTGGAATTTAAAAGCAAACAGCTCTTGCAAGGTTGAAAGCCAACACATGAATTCAGGACCAAACATATTTTTATTGTTTCCCATCCTTTGTCTTGCAATAAAACAGAAAATAATTTTTATTGCCCAAAGAATGGGGTTGTCCTCTGACTTCTCAACCTACAAGTGGTCAGCAAGTTCTAATTCTGGTTTGAGGACTATTTCATAATGCCATTCTCAGTGTTCATTTCATTTAATTGGCATATAGTTCCCATTTTGGAACAGGATGTTGCTCACTTGAATTCTTTCCATAGGAGAAAAAACAATTTTCTAGGCTCATTTCCCTGAGAATTGCTTAGATCAAACCAAGTTGTTTTAAGTAAATTGTTGATAAGATTGTGGGAATACTAAGATCTTTATTCCAAAATGCCTTGCAGATAAACACTAATAACAGGGCTAGATATCAAAGTCTGTGTTCGAAAGAGCAACCCCTTGCGTACCGGATCGTGCATTTCAAATTTCGTGTTTGTTGGATGCTAGGTGACCCTAGGGCATTTCAGAAGACCCAAACAAGGCAGCCCTTGGTTCTGATTTGCACAGCCTCAGGAGCTTTGAAAGTCATTTGATATGTGAATTTTCAAAGGCCTGAGCAACATCCGGTGTCAAAGCGCACAGAGCAGCGTCCCTGTGACAAGCAGTGAGCAGCTAAAGGGCTGTCTCTGTTAATGAAATGTAATGAGAGAACATCTTTTACTACTGTCACATTGTGTCAAATAACAAAGCTTACCACCAAAAGTAATCCTGAAAATATCAAACAGATGAAAATGTTCTTTTGCAAATGAACTTGGAAACAGAAGGGGGCGGGCTTTAAATCAACGAGGACTAATTACAAAAAGCAGGATTATTCTTTGAAAAAGCCAAGACAGCCGTGCACGCACAGACAATATTCTTGAAAAGTCCTTACAAAGGGGAAGTGCAGAGGTGACTGTGATACTTCATTGTTTGTGACAATAAATCAGAGCTAGCCCCGATGCCTCTGTGTTTGTGCATCAGTGTCTTCTCTGACGATCAGGGCCCTGTTTTGCACAGCAGCTGGATTTATGACTCCCTACATTAGTTTCATCTTTCCCTTTCCCTTTTAAAATTGTCTTCCTATATTATGAGATTCTATTATGAAGGTCTTTTTTCAGGACAAGGTAGAGACTAAATAAATGCATTAGGAGTGCTGTGTGGAGAATGGGGTTGGACAATACGGTGATCATAAAAAGGGTATGTTTTTGGCACTTTGAACCTCCTTGCTCGGTGTCCCTTTCTCCTCTCTATGCTCAGAGAGAGGCTTATGTTATCCCTGGAGGGAAGGAGGCTTATGTACAAATTTATGCTATTGTATTAGAAAAATCTTTTTAGTCCTCCTAGAAGAATTTATTATTTATACAGATAGAGTGGCTAATATTTAAACCCCAAAATAATGCCACCTAATGTCTGAAAAACAGAGTAAGGACTTTCTTAATCAAGAAATCACAATAGGAAGTAGGGTTGAACCTTATCCAGGGAGATGGTCTGGATCTCCTTTCAGGAGGTGTCTTCACTCTCCAAGCCTGGTCACCTGTTCCATTTTGCTGTCCCTTATTGGCTGCTGTCATTTCTCTCTAATTTCCAGATCCAAAATCTCTGCATCATCTTTGACCTCTCTCCCCTTCACCCCTAAATATCTTTCACATGCTTTTCTCTATTCATACCATCCTCATTCTAATACTGTCTCCCATTAGCTTTTATCTGGAAAACATTCTGACTATTGTCCCTTCTTGTACTTTATACCTCATCAATCTCAGAGGGAAAAAAAAAAAGCTCTATTATAACATAAACAGCTCATCTGCTAGCTTAGAAGTCTGAAGTGATTTTCCCAATTGCCTAACATGACCTACAAAATCTTGCAAGATTTAGCCTCTGCCATTCTCTCCTTTTTCATCTTTCTTCTCCATCTTCTTTTATCCCCCTCCAGCTCCCATGTTCTAGGTCCCAGAAATTGGTACTTTAGTTCTTTGAATATGTAATGCTACCTCCTATCTTAAATTGTTTTTTTCAACCAATTATTTCTCTGTTATAATGCACTCATACTTCTTTGCCTAGCCTGTACAACTAATTCTTCCTTCCTTCCTTCTTTTTTTTTTTTTTTTTTGGTACTGGGGATTGAACTTAAGGGCACTCAACCACTGAGCCACATCCCCAGACCTATTTTGTATTTTATTTAGAGACAGGGTCTCACTGAGTTGCTTAGTGCCTTACTGTTGCTGAGGCTGGCTTTGAACTTGCAAACCTCCTGCCTCAGCCTCCCAAACTGCTGAGATTACAGGCATATGCCACCATGAGTGGTTTATACCACTGATTCTTGCTTAGCCAGCACCAAACAATTCCATAGAATTCAGGTCAAATGTAATTAAAATGTCACTTCCTCAGGGAAACCTTCTCAGAATGATTAACATGTATGTGTCCCTCCCACTGAAACACAAACTTCATGCATGCAAGGAATGTGTCTTATTCATCATTTTACAGGGAACATTTTGTAGGCATAGAATATATTTTCTTGAATAAATGAAAATAAACAAAGAAGTGAATGAACATAGATGGTGTTGGTGGGTGTGAGGCTGTAAGTCATGTCAGGGAGTATTTAAATCTATATGTATATCGAGTGATTAAGCTTGCCAAAAAGCATGATCATGCCCTTTTAGAAGATTTACCTGGATTTTGACATAAGAAAAGATTATCATGGAGAATAATATCAGGTCTCATAAACTTAGATCATAATCAAAGGCATGTACAAATCTATATTTACATATCTGTCAGAACTTATCAATAGAAGTGCCTAGATGTGAATCCCTTTAGGCTTCTAGACAACAGAATATAACACAGGGTAGCTAAATCCACCAGTACAATTTGCGGTAGCTATTTTTTATGGATGCCATCATGGTACAAAGTAATTTTGAAAGCATTGCTAGCTGGGACATACTAGTGGTGTTCATTAGTGGTTTGTTTTGTTTGTTTGTTTTTTGTTTTTGTCTTTTCATAGAAATGAGTTAAAACTTATCTTCAAAAGCAGAATAAATTGATAATAAGTCTTCAATTTGAATCAGTCCACAATACTAGATTTCCATTCATTGTGCTATCAAGCCACCTTTAAAATGTTTCTAAAGACTACATAATAGTATAATAAATGTTTATAATATGATGCTAAATGAAAAAAATTTCATAAAATTATAAATGCACTATAAGTACAATTATAAAACAGATAAGAAAGTAGTTTCATTGGCTTTCATCTCTTTATCTTGCCATGGTACATCTATTAATAGTGAAACAACAAACATTTTAACAAAAATAAATATCATTCTAGGTAAAAACATTGTTTTTTTTTCACCTTCTGTATGACCTTAATTTGGAAATTGAGTTGTAAACATACATAAATCGCCTTATGAATGAAACCTTTATATTAAATAGTTTTATAATCAAGAATTATAATTAACAAACTAAGTTGAAATATATAGTAGGACTTTTTAATTAAAAAATTCTGCTTTGCCTATCATTGCTGAGTATAGCATTCAACAACGAAGACCTCAATAAGTCTAATTTAACAATATATAATTTCAGACATAGACTGCATTCATATATAAGAAATACTTAATGAAATAAAGAATTTACTTTTTCTCTTGATATTTCTGAATGGTCATGAATTTCAGAAGACAAGCCTCAAAAATGGAGATAGGACTCTGCTCAAAGTGTTATATGACAGTAATTGTCATAATATGTTATTGCAACTATAGAGTGAAAAAAATGACTTATATATCAATCTTCCCTCTAAACTGTAATATGATTCTTACTATTAGAAAACTGGTTTTATGTTTGGTATGCACATTACATAGCCCCATGCCTGACTCATCATAAGTAAATTTCTGAATGTTTATTAAATGAATGGATATGTAACCTCAGAGGAAAGCACTGTGTACGTGCTACTTTCTGATCCAAATAAAGATTAAGGATCCTTTACTTAGATCTGAGAGTGTCTCTCCTAATGCTTTTGCGATTATAAATCATTATTTTAAAAAGAGAAACCCTCAGTGGATAATTAGCAGCAATCCAGAGAAGTTTAAACATGCATGAAGGTGAAGTTGCTGTTGAGAATTATTGTAAGGAAATAAATCTTGTGAGACAGGATAAGGGCACATATCCTGCAGTAGAAGAGTTTTGAAAAACATTTCACTGGTATATTTATCTCAAGCCAATTCTCTTGGACGAGGTTCCTAAGCTTGGTATGGATTTTCTGAAAAGAATAGTCTGTATGCTTTGAGGAATCATTCTGTCATTGACCCTATTAGGCTAACAGCTAAGGGGGTTCTCATATTTAAGTTTTTAAATGTCTCAGTGGAATCAGTCATTATAGTCGTTCCTACTTTTTTCTCTTCTTACCCAAATAGGCATAGTCCATGAAGCAACCAATAGTGATTTCACTTGGGTAAGTAATTCGATCACTTTAGTTGGATTTTGAGAAACATAAATCTTCCACAGTTTTGCAAAACCATGAGGATCACCTTGCAAAAAATACAGTTTATATAGTGGAGCCAAATCATCACCAGTTTTAAATGGTGATGAGTTAAAGGTAGCTTAGTGGTCCATCTAAATGGTCCAGATTTTGTTGATCTATATAGAAATTTAGAGTATTAACAGAATTATCCAGGGAGTTTAAGCAAATTAGAGTCTGTTCCTAGTCTCTGCACTGTAGACAAATCTTGTAAGTTCTTTAAATACAAAGTGAAAGCACAAAGTACTTAAGGGGAAGAAATTCAATAAAGAGAGACAACAATGTTAATACCAATAGATGTTTAAACTTGTTAATGAGACTAAAAAGCTTTCCTTGGAAATGAATCATAGTTTGCCCCTTGTGAGTGATAGGACACCTAATTAAATGATGACTTCTGACCAGGAGTGGTAGCGCACGCCTGTAATCCTAGCTAATTGGGAGGCTGAAGGAAGAGAATCAGAAGTTCAAGTCCAACCTGGGCAACTTAGTGAGACTCTTTCTCAAAATACAATTTTATAAAAGACTGGGGAAGTAGCTCAGTGGAGAACTTTGTCTCCCATGTGTGAGGCCCTAAATTCAATCCCCCAGTACTGCAACAAAAAGAAAAAGGAGATGATTTCCACCTAAAATATGATTTATTAGAAGTCTATAAAAAGCTAACAGTGAAAGAGGTCTAACAACTCCTCCAAGTTTGTTTATGTATCTATTTTTAGGAATAACAATAACAATCTCTCTAGAATTTGGATCAAAGACTTTAGTCATTTTTAGTCAAGCCATTTTCAGTTTCTAAATAATAATAAATATTAAGGAAAATAGGCTTGTTCATTTAGGTTTAGTATAAATTAAACAGAAAAATTAAAACAAATCTGTCCCAGATGAAATTTGCTAAAATAATACCCTGTGTGTTTTTACAAACATACACACACATACACACACTCACACACACACACAAACACATGCATACAGGCACACAAAGACAACTATGTGAGGTGATGGATGCATTAATTAACTTGATTTTGGTAATCATTTCATAATGCACACATAGATTATATCACATTGTATAGTATAAATACATATAATTTTTAGTTTTTAGTCATAAAAACTATTTTATATATATAGTTATATATATAAAATTTATATATAATTTTATATATATATAAATTTTATATATATAAATTTTATATATATATAAAATATCTCAATTATGATCTTTCAAGTCTATGGGTCAAATAAAGCATCCAGGGAAGCGCCTGGATTTAGGTAGTCACTTTATTATCTTTTGTTGTTCCTTAATCATAACTGAATTACCTTTTAACCAAATGTTATTGTTTTTATAGAAGAAGGCATTTATTGATATTCTCCAGGTTAGTAATTTAATGATATGCTAACCCAGCAAGAGAATTGTGCTTATGAAAGATTAAAAATTTTACTTGCACACGTAAAATAAGTTTACATAATATATGTGGAATAATTAGTATCTTTAAATACAACCATATATCAAATGCATTAAAGTATATTTCCAATTAGTTCTATCAACAAAAGCAGCCACTTTTACAGCTCATTATGATTTACAAAGTTTTAAAATACTGTCATCAATTAAATCTCAAAAATTACCATTTTAAAGATGTGGTAACTAAGGCAGAAAGACAGGTATGACCAAGATCACTTGCAAATGACAGTCAGAAGCAGAAATCAAGGATTCTGGCCTTTCACTCATGTGTTTTATGTTGACTGATTCTCTTCTGTTACCTGAACTGTAGTCACACTTTCCTTCCAATTGTCTGAATCTGGACTTCAGTGCATTAGTTTTCCTACTACCTTTAGTTGTAGTGTGTGTAAGTGAATTCATGAATGGACAGAATTCTTGACATGTACACACTGTTATCTTTATAATGTCAATAGACACTGAGAAGGATATGACTAATTCACAATTTCTTCCCCACAACTTATCAATTGTAAGCCTGTGATGGCCTCAATTTTTGCTTGAATAAATATAAGCTATACAAAAACTGTCACTGGATAATCTATGTGAAGTTTAATAGGGAAATAGAAATAGTCCAAAGCATCAAGAACATTTTAGTCTAAAAGACTTCTAACCTTTTCTAGCAATTCTAAGACCAGTTACTCAAGTAGATTTCGATGGATATTTAAGATTACCACTAGTTATCATATATAGAAACATACATATACATAGTTTCTAAGAAAATACAAAAATAAGCTGAAATAAGTTATGATTATAAATATGAAGGCTTTTTTAAAACAGAGCAAGATAACATTCTTTTAGGACTAAAGTCCAACAATAACAAAATACATTTTATAACTTGTGAGACTGATAAGGTATTTTTCATGATCTTTCTGCCATCTCAGGGGATCTGTACTAGTACAAGAAGCTAAAGTATACACTGAGCATGAATTTGCATTTCAATATACTACAGGATCATTAAATGTCAGAAGAATTAATATTAAGTATCCACAGTATATGCAATCCCAAAGACTGCGAGGGATGTTAAAACTGGCCCATGTGATTTCCTGGGCAGGTTCTCACAGGGGCACTGCTAGCATTTGACCTCAGGATGTAAGTCTATGTCCCTCCAAAATTCAGGGGAAACCAAATCAAACTGTAGAGAAGAAACTGTGCATATATCCATATAACTTTTAAAATATATTTTTATGGGATTAACATGTAGTATAGTCCTTATAATTGTAGTTCTAGGCCAAATGTTTTATCTTCATGGATTCTCAAAGCAAAAAAAAAAAATTATGTATTTTGATTTTTAGGTTCCTACAAAACCAACTAATCAAATTTTGGCCATGAATTACCTATTTAACACTTACTTTTTTGAATTTAAAGTTCCTTTCAGTGTCCTGAATGATATAAGAATTTGCATTGGAGGAAACAGGAGGATTATAAAAACCATTGTGTTTGGTTTTGTTTTTAAGTAGCCCAAAACTTCTGCAGAAGAAATGAATTCTCAAATTACTTCAAATGTTTGTCAAACATTAAAGTTTTGGGTTAAAGAAAACTATCCTTGTAGAAGAATTATATTTTTAAACAAAATTATCATTGGTGGATTATTTATCACCTTATATCATTCCCACATTAGTAACATTGAAGTTCAATGTGAAGTGATAATAATTGCAGCCAGGTAAATATTTTTAGCTTTATTACTTTTTATGCAGTTAAATGCAACCAGAAAGTATTTTCTGTAGGATAAATTACATGTTTATATTGAATTATTTGTACTGTATTTTAAACGTATACCTCGTTGAAATGATCTTCATCACAAAATTAAGGTTTTATGTTTAAAGAGAAATATATAAATAAGCATATTGTATAATAATTATCTTGAATAGTTTGCTTCATTTCCCTCTCAAGTAATTAGATTCTTACTGTTGGAGTGTTGGACTTTGTTGAGTCCATCAAAATATTTGACCTTATTTCTATTCAAAATCAATATTTTTCAAGATGAAGGCCAAAGAAAATAATATCACTTACTTGGCTTTTGCTTCTGCATCCTCGTATGCTTTATTAGAAACATCATCCAGGCCTCCAATCAAATGCTTGAAAGAGCTGTAAGGGGAAAATACACAGTAATTAGGACAAATACAAAGTAGTAAGGACAGAAACCTAGTCAATCATAAGGTTAAACAATTAAGGGCATCTAAAGAAAAAGGAATTCAAACACTTAACCTAGATGCATCATTAATAAACATATCAGAGCGTAGATTTTTCCCCTTGACTAGGATAAAAACTTTATGAGATCAGACACCTTTCCTACTTAGTTCACCTCCAAAGTCCCCAATACCCAACTGTATCAGGCTACCATGTCTGGTAAAGACAAATATTTAAAGAATTGGTTCGAATAAAATCCATGGTACACTAATTGATATGCACCACAAAGCTAATGAGTGTTTTCATTATAATACTGAAACAATAATAAGATCTACCAACTAGGGAGTGCCTACTATATGTCAGGTATTATAATTAGCATTTATATTTTTTAATTCAATTCTCAAGCTATAAAAGACAAGCATCATTATCTATACTTAAAATTAGTGAGCTAATTTTCAAAGGCAAAAAATGTGTAGCTGATGGGAAAACAAACAGCAGGAGAGAGTTATAGAAAAATCAACTCATTTGAAAGAATGAAAAAAATCACTTTAGTATAAATCAGGAAGATTAATTTTACTGCTTAAACTCAATTTACAATATCCTACTATGTACCTAAAAATGTATGCTTACTTTCTACAGTGAATTCTCATTTATTATACATTTATAATATAACATTATAAAATAACACAATGTATACACACACATAGTACAATTGCCCTTGAAAAGCAAAAAACCAGATACAGTAACTCTCATTTGGGTAACCATTAGAACTTTCCTTTTGGGGATGAAGGAACAAAAATAGAGACTATGCACAGAAATCTGGGCCTTCACATGACAGTCAGAGCCCCACATAGCAAGCATTGCTCAGTGTGCTTCATGTGTAGTAATTAATACTGTGCAAGGACCCATTGAGTTAGGATTACTTATCTCCAATTTACTTTCATTTTTCCCCATAGTATAAAGGAGGATACTAAGTACAACAGGTTGAGAAACTAGCCCAGAGTCACCCAGCCAGTGTGACTTACATTACACTTCCTATCCAAATTACTATGCTTGGAAGCTAATTGTGAAATTTGTAGCAATATCGGGGCTGTGGGTGGAGAGTTTTAAAGTGGTGTAAGAATAACATATTGATTTTAAACCTCTATTTTTTTTTTCTTGTGCTGGGGATAAACCTAGGGCCTCTTGCTTGTTAGACAAGTGCTCTACCACTGAGCTACACCCTAGTCCTTCTCTAATCTAAAATATGTAAATGACTTTGTGTGTTATAATCATTAAAGTTATGCATTGTCAGGTCCTGAATCATCTTAGAAGATTTACTGACTTAAATTTAAAAGTTACTTCATCATTTTCACAAATAAATTGGAAAATCTGTAAAGCAGAACATGACACCCTGCTTGGGGGCTGGCTAGAACGGGATAGATTATCTCAGACCCTTGGGTAATGATCTCATCTGGGAGGCAGGGTAACTAGAAGTTTTCACTAAATGCAATATTTCTATAAAAAGAGAGACCCAAGAGAAAATTATTAGACAAAGGCTCAGGGATCAAGAATCTTATTCCAAAATATGAAGTTTTCTGAAATCAACTGTATTAATTCATACTGAGTAAATGTTGAATGACTAAAAGGCAATAGTTCTTATATAAATTTTAAAAATAATATCAATGATAAAATGATTAATAAAATCCTCATGGTTGAGGAAAATGTTCAAACATGACTTATGCCATTTCTCCTTTTTTTTTTTTTTGGTACTGGGGATTGAACTCAGGGGCACTTGACCACTGAGCCACATCCCCAGCCCTATTTTGTATTTTATATAGAGAAAGGGTCTCGCTGAGTTGCTTAGTGCCTCGCTGTTGCTGAGGTTGACTTTGAATTTGTGATTCTCCTGTCTCAGCCTCCCTAAATGCTGGGATTACAGGCTTGAGTCACCGCGCCTTGCTCCATTATTCTTTATGTGATAAATTTTCTCAAGTTACCATAGAATGTTTTGGTCATTACCAAAACTTGGAGAAAGGCTGATTTTAGAGAAACTTTTTAGGGTTAGATGAGTTTATAATGTAAAGTTCAATATTCATTTTGCTATAAAAATAGATAATATTTGGTTAATTTTCTGTTTTCATAGATAAAAGAAAATTGAAACCCAGAGTTGAAATTACTCTTCCAAGATGACTGTAATTTATCAGCACATCCAGAATTATAATCAATATTCCATAATATCCATTCCTGTTCTTTATAATACCAACTCTAAAACATTGTGAGAATGTACTGACAAAGGAGTCAAAGAATAGTTCCTAAGAAAACCAAAGAGCAATGACCATTAAAACTTGGCTTGTCCATTCAGATATATTAAGAGAACATGTTCTTACATGTTTAAAGCTTATCTGGGAATTCACATTTTTAAAAAAATCTGTCTTCCTCCTTGTTTTTATTTGAGATGAAAATGTTTTAATCAAGATATTATATTACCAAAGAATTAAGGAGTAATCTGATAAAAATATCTTCATTCTTGTTAAATCTATTAACTTAAGAAATTCTGTTCACTTCATTAGCCTAGATAAAAAGTCCATAGGTTGTTTTTGAAAATATAATTTGAAATTCTATTAGCAGAAAATTAAAAACAGAAAAGTATTGATATGGCAGTGCTGTAGAGAGCTGTAAAAGTAGAAACCATCTATTGTGCTAATGATTTGGAAAATAATTTGCCCATTTTTTAAAATCAGTAAATTTCAATGACAAGTATCACCTTAAAAAGAATGAACAAAAGAAGTATCTGAAGTATGATTATTTATGTTTTCTTAAATGTCCTTTATTTAAATTAATATGTTTACATAGTTTTATGTTAATTCAAAATTTATTATTTTTACTACTAGACAAAAAATAAATAAAACGATATGTACCTACAAAGGCTTTTGCCATTTGTGAAATAAATTCTAACTTTCATTTAAAATGTAGATTTTTTTACTATGAGAAATATTTAAAAACCGAAAGAAATTAAAAGATTTCACAGTTATCTAACTACAAATCACATGGGGAAACATTCTTTTCCTTTTCTTTTTTGACTTCTTTCCATGCATAGCTTTGCCATTGTTTTAAAGTGTTGTAATTAGAAAGTAGCTATTGATTCAATCTCCTAACTCTTAGTATTATAGCATACGAATTTAACTTTAGTTTAAAAACTCCATAAGTAATATTTGAGCAGGTGACTAATAGGTCACTGGATGTACATGTATTATAGAATACCCACCTATGCATGTATACACATCTACAAACATATACACTCACACAGACACATTCATATAAAGGAGGGGGTGTGGCAACTCTATATACAATCACCAATATTTGTATTCTAGATTATAGATTTAACATATGGAATTTCTTTTCCAAACAAATACACTCAGGACTATAATTTTGGCTTTTGGAATTGGAACCATATGTCCTTTGTAAATGAATTTTATTTGGGAAACAATCCCAGCCAAATGAATGTAACATTTTTTTGAATTTTAAAAACTTATTTCCTGATAATATTCTAAATCTATCCAAACAATAAATCAAACATTATACAATGTAGAATTTTCAAGCAACATTACTAAATTCCAAATGAAAGCCATTACCTGTCTTTACACTGATCGATGAGTAATTTAAGACATCTTGATAAGCATAATTTATGATGTTACAGAATTTAACCTTCCTGTCACAGATATGAAGAAAGTAGTATTGCATTTTTCCCTTGCGCAGACGTTCTGTAGAAACACTTGACATCTGTATGGACTCTTATCAAACAGATATTTATAAAAGAATTGCTTTAGGTATCAGATGTCTTTCTAATTATTTATTTACTTTTTTTTGGTACTGAGGTTTGAACTCAGGTATGCTTAATCATCTCTTTTTATTATTTATTTTGAGTCAGGGTTTCCCTAAGTTGCTTAGGGCCTCATAAGTTGCTGAGACTGGCCTTGAACTTGCAATCCTCTTGCCTTAGCCTCCTGAGTAGTTGGCATTACAGGTTTATACCACCATGCCAGGCTGCATTATGACATTTCTTGACTAATAAAGAGAGAAGACATTTGTTGTCATTGCTCTATTCTGAAAGAGAATATAAGAAGATGTTTTGACAACCTTAAGAACTGAATGAGTAGAATACAAGACGTTATTTACCCATTATAACAGATATAGGTTACTACAAGTAAATCATTAAATTCAGTTTTTAAATTCACAAATATATACAATTTATATTTTAAGCCTTATGAAATAAGATAGTCAAGTTTATAAATACTCTAGACTTCATTTCAGAAAAAAAGAAGACATGATAAAGTGAAAAATTTTAATTTAGGACATCTCAACAGCAAACCTTCATTATGTACCTGTTATCTCATGTGCCCTTCTATTTTTTTTTTTTCTTAAGGTGGGAAATCTATTTTCAAAAAGTCTTAATAGAATTATTTAAGCAATGAATAAAATACTATCAGAAGTCCCTTTTATGTTTAATGCCAGTAGTTTAAATATACTTGGCAAAGTAGGGGGTGGGGAGAATGAAGGGAAAAGAGAGAGAGAAAAAAGGATAAAGGAAAGAGAGCAGGATGAATAGAGGAAGGAAGACAAAAAGGGAGAAAGGAAGGAAGGAAGGAAGGGGGGAGGAGAAATGAGGACACCTTCACATCAAGAATTATGATATTTATAGAAATTTTCCTTCAGGAATATCAGTTAAAATGCTGCTTCTCATTCTAGGAAGTCTGTCTGTTTTAGAACATTATGGTGGCAGTAGCTCAGTGGGTAATAATTTCAGTTATTAAGATGTTTTCATTATTAAGCCAAAACATCCATCTAAAGGGAGCTGATTACTCAGTGGTATGTCTAGAACGTGTATAATTTTATTCTTCAGCAGTTGTGATATGATAAGACTTCATCTAGAGAGAAATGGGCTTTTAAATTACTAGAAAGGCAGTGCAAATATCAGAGATCAGCATTATCATGCTGCTAAAGAATGAGAGCATTCATATTTTACTTCCTGCTTATAAAGTACTTTTTATATTCATCTATCTATATTCACATAGATATATTAGTTGATTTAATCCTTATGCTTTCCTAGCCCCTATTCTAATAGAATGATTAGGAATCTTATATAAAATTTTAGAAGTAGAATCTTTTAAAATTCAAACTAGCATAGTGGAAAATCTCCTAACTCATATAAAGCAGGTTTGTTTTCTTGATTATACCTTTAAAGTAAGATGGTAATCTATTCTTAAGATTGAAATACTATAAGACAAAAAGAATCAAAGGAAAAATTGTAAACCAGAAACTACTTCAAATATTTCCCTTATTTCCCTAGTGCTGAGCAAAATGTTTGTCAAGCATTATTGGAAGCCTGGGCAAAGCCCTCTTGATTTGACAGGCTATAGCTTTAGAACTGTTAACCTGAATCTTGGCTAAATGCTTTTGCACAAAAAGACATTTATTAAAAGAAAATAGAAAGTTAGAGCTATAAGATGGCTCAGCATTCTTGCGACTTTGCTAAGGTTTTAGAGGCATCCTTCCTTGCTCTGACATATTTATGCAGAAAATCTGTTGATTCACATTGTAGCTTCAGATGAGTACTCTTATGTTCATTATTTTTGTTTATTTTACTCATAACTAAGACAATCATAATTCTTATTTTTTACATTATCAAGTACCATATGAATGTATTTCTTTGATGGGAGAATGAGTTCCAGATAAAATTAAACCTATCAACATCCATAACCTTCCAGTCATCCATCCTTTCACCCATCCCATCCCCATGCAGTGCCTGCTAGTACAAGACATGATTTAATGTGGATTATGAAAAAAAATAAGGTATACTCTTAAGGAATTTACAATTTTATATTACAGATAAATCACAAAAATTATAACACAAAGTTGGAGGTGGTGAATGTTTGAGTGTTTATCAGAAGGAAGGCTATAATGTTTGTAAAAATAATTTCGGACCTGAGGGTGGAGTCAGTGGTAGAACACTTGCCTAGCATGCATGAGGCCCTGGGTTCTATCCCCAGTACTGGAAAAAGAAAAATTCATGTACTTATATTTGCCAGTAATTTCAGAGAAAGTAATAAGATGTTATATCCATAGTTATCAATATCTAATCAGCATATTCTGATTCTGCACCAACACTTAGTTTGCAAAAGAAAATTATACAAAGTGTTAGACATTTGTCTGTGTTTTTCTTTGGTCACAAGAATCCATGGCCTTTAATGGGAATTATTCATTAGGGAAAATGGGTTACAAGCACTTAATTTAAATCATTTCTTGATTATATTGTATAAAAGGAAACAAAATTGAAAATAGTACAAATTTTCCTAGTGACCAAAGGAAAACAAAGCTAAGAATTGATTTCAGAAACTCTCCCACTTTATTTACTATGACTTTTGTAGTGAAGAAAACACAAAACATATTTTGAGGTGACCAAGTTTTCATGTGAAATAAGCATATATGAACATTCTTCTTTAAGGCAGAGCCTTATTTGAGTTGAGTGTTCATTATATTAGTAAAATGACATGATCTAGTCCTGAATTCTAAGATAATTTGTGATTCTAATCCTAAATTGCCAAAATTTTATGAGGCACTGAGAGATTATAATATAAGAAACATTGCATCTTAATAAAGTGTGTACTAAGAGAAAACTGTGTTTTAAAAGATGTGTTTTGAGATTTTTCCACTAATCATTTTGAATTTGTAAATATTATACCTTAAATATGTATATACAAGACTCTTGTATATCCACCTGAACACGATTGAATCTTTCGTAGACAGGGTTTTTCAAAGTGCCATTGGTAAATTGCTGCTGGTTTGTGACAAGTATATAAGTTTAGAAACTTCGCAGCAGTTTGACATTGCTGAGACATCCAAGGGCAAGATGAGAGGACTTATATTTTTGAACAGAGTATAGATCTGTTTAGTTATTATCAACTCATGAAGTGAGAGATATTTTATATAAGCTTCACATAAGCCATGCATAGGAGGATAATGTTCAATGTGTAATATTTTGAGATTAGTTTGCTAGTGGTAGGTCAAAATATATAAGATTCAGAATATACTTCTTTTATCAAAAGGGAATTTAAATTTAGCTGTAACTTTACAGAATAAATTGATAGAACTAGCTATTAATGAAGATTAATTAAAAGAGTATGTCAGTATTTCAAATTTACATAACAATAAAATATCCTCAAAATGCTGAAATTGCTTTAAAACCACTTTATCCATTTGCATTAATACACCTCTTTGAGACTGGTTTCTCTATTCTGAATATATTAAGCTGAACATAAGAGAGTTTAAATATACATTACTGCCTGCAAGTGGCATTTCCATCAATCCGATCTAGATCTGAAAATTTAACATTCAGTAAACAGGCATATTTGACACATGGAAGTCCAAATATTGTCAAGTAATGATTGTTTAAAATGTACTTATTGCAGTTAGAATGGGGGATTGCTACTTCACTTACAGATTTTGGTTTTGTCATGACTGCAAAACAAGTATAATAGTCATTCTCTTTCTTATGGCTTATGCACATGCTTTCAATGACAATGTGACTGACTTTTATCAGATCTGATGTTTGTTCTCATATTTTAATTGACACATAATTTTATACTGAATCTAGTAGTACAAAACAGTGGGCACTTATTTTAGACCTTTTAAAACTTTCTTTTTCCAGTAATGCAGTTGTATTTTATTTTAGGAAATATCTGTACATGATTTACTGGAAATCAAAACAAAGCACAATTCATCCTTCAGCACTATTCTGGAGAGTTCCCTGTCTTTCTTTTACATTCCTTTCTGAATTCTACCTGATACCTTGCAATGGCCTTATCAGACATCTTATTGCAAAGTACTGGAATTGTTATATTTTTGATCTCCTCCAATAGATACTGCAATCCTTATGATGATTTTTCTGGCCCTATACTTAGTGATATTATAGTGTCTGCATACAGGATACACTCAATGAATGTTTACTGAAGCACTATAAAAGTTATTTAATTGATTCTCATAACCCTAAAGGTACCCCAACAATCTGCTGGTTTACTCTGGTTAATCTTGGAAGAGACCTGGGTAGTGCGGTGCTGAGAGAAGCCATCCTCCCTATTGCCATCTTCTCTTCAACAGGCACAGGATCTCAACTCTTCTCACTATGCTATGGGAAGTAGCATTAATGTGGAAGAGTTGGAGTCTCAGGGTATTGATTGGCCTTTAGATAATACTTCAGAAGAGAACATTCTTCTCATTTTTTTCCAAGGAGTTTTTGTGGTTCAAAAGATCAACAAACTATTATCTGAAAACCAACTCTGGACCACTGCCTATTTTTATAAATAAAATTTTGGGAGGACACAGTCACACCTATTCTTACATGTACTATATTGCCCATGACTATTTTCACATATAACAGCAGAATTGAGCAGCTACAACCAAGATCTCTTTACCAAGAGATTTGGCCCTTTACACGAAAAATTTGTTAACCCCTGTTCTAGATAATTCTCTTCTTCTCACTCTTAAACCTTTATATCTAATCCAAAACTAAATCTCATTCATTCTACCCTAAATAATTGAAAAGAAACTCCTTTTCTATTCTGTACTTTGGTCCCAACTGATACATTTTAGTTTATATGGTTATATCAATTTTATTGGATATTAGTTAAAACAATCTACTTTTTGGTAAGTGACCATTTAAAATTGCCTCTGGAAAACTTGGCTAAGCTAAATATCATGTAAAATATAATATGAAAGTTGTTAATTTTTAAAAGTAGGCTGCAAGTGAACTACTAAGATACTACAATAAAACTATTCTAATGTGTTTGATTATATTTTGTTGTTTATACCCAGAAACCCTTTGAAACACAGACAATGTTAGTCCATAACTTAACATTTTTACAAAAACATGTCTCTATCACTGAACATTTTTTTTTAAATTTCTGCTCTCATTAAAAGGTTGGAAAGGGCTACAAAGCTGTTTCCCCCCGAATCACTTTAAGCTTAGAAATATAATATTCTTCAGTTTCACAAATCAATGCTTATAGAATTTAATGATAATGAAAATATCAAAATATCAAAATATTACATGCATATTGTCATATGGTTAATGGATTACATAAACCATTTTACATGTTGTTTCCTTGTTTAACAGATAGGGCAATCAAGGCTAGGTCAATTAAGCAGCTTGCCCAAAGTCAAGTAGTGTGTGTCAACAATGAGATTGAATGGAGGCAATCTGACTAACATACTTAAGCCCAACCATTGCTGACACTATTTCTATCCTCCAGTATGGAAAACTGAGGCCAGTTGATTAATAGCTGGGACTAGAATTTAGAATCAAATATCTGCCCTCTTGCATTTTGCCCTTATGATCAATCCAATTTTTAAGAGAAATACTTTTTACAGATTATCTTATTTCTCTTAATTATGACTATAAAAAGTTCTAATGAGGGAAGTATATTAGTTTTCTTCATAATAAAATACCACAAATTGGGTGCTTTAGACAACAGAAATTTACTTTCTCATAGTCATGGTAGCTCAAGTTCAAGATCAGGGTTGGTTTCTGGTGAAGTCTTTCTTCCTGACTTTTCCTAACATCCCGCCTATCACTGTGTCCTCCCAAGGGTGTGCACGCCACTTGTGTTTCTTCCTCTTCTTAGGAGGACTCCAGACCTCTTAGATTAGGATCCCACCCTTATGACCTCAAATAGGCCCTATCTGCAAGTGTCTGAAAGTTCTATCTGCAAATGTTGTAAAAATCCATGTATTAGGGCTTCAATTTACAGATTTTTAGGGGACATAATTAGCTTATAACAGGAAGTTTAATGAAGAAGCATTAATGGCAATCTGGAAGATATATTTCCTTGTGCAAATGGTTACTTAATAACATCTTTATTTGTAATTTTTAAAAGGTTCATAAAATATTGAGTTCCTGGTCTCCACTTATTTCCCTTGGACCTAAATTTGGTGCCATTATCATCATACTTCTCCCACATGGAAGTACCCCAAATTCCTTATAAAGCAAATGCCCTTGTCATTGATCCTGATTCAAACTCTTTCACCTTTGTCCTCAAGACTCTTGCTCCATCAGTTACAATCTTTCTTCTTGTTTCTTTCTTGTTTCATTCTCTTCCTTTTGATTTTTCTTCTTTTAGCCTACAAACAGGATGGTGTCTACAATTCTAATACATAATGCAATCCTTCGTGGTCAAAGCATCTGTCTGAATAATCTTAATAATCTCTGTGTCTTGTCCTTTATTTCCATTTAATTCTGAACCTATTGCAGATTGACATTTTATTCTTATCTTTCATTCAGAATGATAATAATTTTCCCTTAAAGTTATCATTATTCTCCTTTAATAGTCATTTTCTGTATCCCATCTGCGAGCTTTCTGACATTCACGGCCCTACTGACAGAATTCTACAGCTCTAGCCATGCATGTGGGACTACACTCAATCATTCTGTTCTTGTCCCCAACATTTCACTTTCTTAATTTTCCTCCTCTCCTTCTATATCACTCCTCAGCATTTGTCACACACATTTCATCAGCCACTCCTTAAAGGGAAGTCATTCCTCAAATTGTGTCCTTTGCCCTCATTCTACTCAATGAGTGGTGTTATTTTTCTCAAGTATTTATTGTCTCAGATATATTCAGTCTTATTTTGCACCAGAATAACCTTATTGAAACCTCCATAAACCTACTTTATGGAGGGTTTGCTCCAGGGTTTCTCAAACTCAGTATTGTTGACATTTTGACCATACAGTTCTTAGTTGCAGGGACTGTTCTGCACATTGTAAGATATTTGGCAGCATCCCTGGCCTCTACCAACTAGACACCAGCAGCAAACCCTGCTGCATAACAAAAATTGTCTCTGGACATTGCCAGTGTCTCCTGCTTGACCATAGACAACATGCAAGGCTTAGAGACGTTATATAATTTATCTGAGACCATAAAGACAGAATTTGACCTGGGTGATTTTTACTGTAACCCATTTGTTGCACACTATTCTAATCACACTTTTCTTAAAGGTCTTCCAGAAAAGAGAATTTATTCTTGAGACTATTGTTCAGATTCCCAGGTTAATGACTTTCATGTCTAAATTTGTATCTTTGAATTCTCCAGATCCATATTGTGGTCACTTTTCTCAGTGTATCTCACATGCTCTTCAGATTCCACTTAGCCATAGAGGCATTTACCAGCTTCCATCAAGACTTGCCCCTAAATTTCTTGTCTTCCCAATGGTGAGAAATCTGAATTCTATTTCTGACCTTTTCCTTTTACCCTAGTCCATCCAATTTACCTTTGCAATCTCTTTTGAACTCATTCTTCCTTTCCTTTTCTACTTCCCCTGCTGCCTTATTCAGAGTATTGACACTTGTCCTTAACCTCAGAAGCATCCTCGGTCTCACTGCCTTGGCTCTCTCACTGTACTCTTTTGTAAAAGATTCAGCAAACAGAATCCAGCTTTTCAGTCAGCACTTAATTTGTTGGTGCAGAATCAACAGCCTAAAGACAATATAACAGGCATAGCATGGCCTTGGAATCAAATAGCCCTGAAATTCTAATCCAGTTTGTGACTCTGGCCATGTCATTTGGGCCTCTCTGATCCTTGATTTCCCTTTCTGGAATATTTTTGATTTCATGTTCTCTGTTTCCACAGGGTTATTATAACAATTAACAGACATGAGAGTGTTAAAATAAAATCATGACATATGAATGCTCAGAAGATTTACAGGTTACCATTGATCATATTATATATCCTTTATAAATCAAACCCCTTTTGAAGTCATGGTTTTCTGGTTCTGATTTAAGGTTGTCACCTGGATAATTTCCATTTATTTCTTGTTTATCTTTCCTTTTTAGGTACCTTTTTGGCCTTTACTGTTTATTTCTGACATTTCAGAGAAAGGTCGTCTGAACTCTTTTTTCTACTCTTATAATTTTCTGAAACATAGGACAAAGAAAGTAATTGACTAAGAAAGAACAATCTCTCCAGCTTTAATTGTCAATAACTAAGCTCCATGCATCAACTGCAAGAGAAGAATAAATGTCAAACTGACTCTTTTAGGATGGTGATTATTTCATGCCTTGGGTGGATTTACCTCCAATCTGTATCTCTCAAGATTATTTCAACCCAAAGTACAATCTGGACCAGATGCAGTGCAATATTCTTACATTGTCACTGATATGTGGGGGTGCTGTATAATGGCTCTAGACAATAATTTTAAAATAAGCATATCTTCTGAATCTGTAATTCTACTACTATGTATCTCTTCAAGGAAATACTTCTGAAGATGGGCAAAGCTGCTTACTGCACAGAATTTGTCACAAAAAAATAAAAATTGAAATTGACTACATGTCAGACTACATTTAAAAGTCTAAGAAGACAAAGGAACTCAATGATGTTCATGCTAAATTGCCAGGGAAATGTAGTATGGTAATGTGTTCTGATGGGCTTTGGAAACCAAATTAAGTCCAATATGCATTTCTGTACTTATAAGCTATGTGTTTTGGGACATAATACTTTGGCTCTGTGAAGTTTAGTTTATCTTTGAAGTGGAGAAAAAAATATTCCTTGCAGCTTTCCTGTGAACAAAACTATTTAATCAGTATTCATCTATCTATTTAAGTGTGTGTGTGTGTGTGTGCGCGTGTGTGTGTGTGGTGTGTGTGTATGTGTGTGTGATTTTTTTAATGCTGTCCTATATATGGTCAAAGCAGGGAAAATAATTTAGGTAGAATGGTTAGAGACAGGACGATTGATATTAAAGAATTAGACACTGAGAGTTTTTGCATATTTCCTTATTCATTCATAGAAAAAGTTTATGAATTCCAAAGAAATCATTGAATCTTTAAATAACAATTTTTAATCAAGTATACTAAGATGTCAATAGTAGAATAGTAGTTATCTTTGCATGGCAAGATTATATTGACAATTTTCTCTTCTTTTCAATTTTTCTACAATGAATAGTTATATATATGTTATTTTGATATAGCCTCTATTAGAAATGTAAAAACAAACAAAAAAAAAAGAAGTGAAAAAAGTAAATTTGAGAGTCTAATGACTAAACAGAAGTTGTCATTAAGCCCAAGTTGGTTTCTGTCTAAATGATAATGTATTATCTCCACTTCAGCATGGAGGATGACCTCTTTCTTATCAACTGCCAAATCATGATTTGCCTTTGATTGTCTGGCATTTATTTAAAATTAATTCAATTACATGATTGGGCAGGGCAGTAGACAGTATGACCACTACACTGCTTCCAAAATAGCAAATTTTAAAAAGGGCCTCCTTTGTAAGTAAAGCTCAGCCTAGGAATGAGGCTGCATCATTATTGAGGCTGATGCTAATCCAATTCATGCTTCTATGCTGAGTTTCAAAATGAGTACCAACTGCTAGACATATTGAAAAGAAAAGGAAAGTCTTAGATCTTTGTGACCCAGCTGGGCCTGTAATAACTATCTCACCAGGGAAGTGTGTCTACTAAAGTAAGCAAAATCACTTAACTCTACAAAAAAAGTTAAGTGAATGTCTAAAGCAGAATTCAGTTTTCACTGATTGTCCTGTTGATTTTCATACTGATTGCTAAACTTCTGTCAGAAATCAGTCCTGGCATCCTTCCCTTCCTGCTTTATCTCTAGAATATGAGAATAATAATCCCTTCCCAAGTAAGCAGCCAAAAAAACACTATTTAGAAATATTTGAAAGAGATTTCCAAATATGAAACTTCAAACATTATCTTTTCATTTGAAGACAGGAAGATTGATATTTAAGAATTAGACACTGAGAGTTTTTATATATTTCCTTATTCATTCATAGAACAAGTTTATGAACTCCAAAGAAATCACTGAATCTTTAAGTAACAATTTTAAAAACACACAAGAGATAAACATGCAAGCCTCAGAGACACGGTAAGGTTTCAAGTATTTACTGGAAAAAACAAAGTATTTATTCACTGGTGTAAAACAAAACACTGATTATAATTAACAAACCAAAGCCGTGATTATATTATGTTATATTAAAATGATTAACTGTGAACTGCAACGTTAATTTCCATTCATCTTCTGATTGCCAGGAAGGAAAACATACTTCTGTCAATGGACATCTCCATCTGAATGTCTGAATACCACTTAGGCAGTCTGAACGTTGCATATCCGTAACTGAATTAACTGATCACTTCCATCTCAACCTGTTTATCACTTGTATGCTTGATCTGTTGTAGACAACCACCAAGTCCCCTAAGCTAGAAGCATTTCTCTCTCACCTCCCACATTTAATTACTCACTGAAATCTGCTTTGAACTACAATTTCAATTCCTAAACCTAATGAAGTCGCTTAGGGCTGTTACAGCCGTCTCCTAATGGTAACCTTGCTTGAGTTCTTCATCGTTATAATCAATCTTTCACTCCCTCCTTTCAAAGACAAACACAATGCAGTAGGAACAGATCTCTGTTGGTTATTTATAGCCCAGAGAAAAAGGTCCAGATTCTTTTAGTTTGAGATACTAAGATATTTCTTTATAATCTGTCTCCATCTCTTCTTTCCACACTCATCTCTCGGCATCCAGGCATCACCTTACAAAAGTCTTTCCAATTTCTTCTTTCTACATACCCTTTTCTCAGCAGCAGCTGCTTTTACCCTCCCTTCCTCCTTTGTAAAACTCTTACCCAGAAACTTGGCTTACTTGTCCCTTTGTCCACAGAGGTCCTCTGGATGCTTTAGGCAAAACACATTCTTCCACCCTCAGGTCTCCCCAAGTATTTTGTTCCTACTCATGCAGTTTCTCCTCACTCTAAATTCATCCTTCTTGGCTGCTCCCTGAAAACGAATTCTGACATTTGGTTTTTTTTTCCCTTGCCAACTGGCATTGAAACCTTGTCAACAGAGGGCATTGGAAAGACACTGCAGGAACAAATGGTTTTGCTTCCTGATTTCAGAGGGCTTAGTGGGCTCTTGCAGCTTCTCCAGTGTCCAGCCATCATGGTACCTGGCAGCCAGCAGCTTCCCCAGCCAACTCCCCCTCAGATGGTTTATACTTGCCTGTGAAGAGCTTTCCTAGGAAACCTGCAGCGCTGATTTTCTGCACAAATTCTACTGACATGGCATCACCGCTACCACATTGCTATTCCGCAAATTATGATGGTGTCCTTCTTTTCCCTCTGCTGCCCATCTGGGATAATTGACAATGTCTAGAGACACTTTTGGTCATCACACTGGACAACACTGGTCTAGTGGACCTTAGAGGTCGGAGTGCTGCTAAACATTCTGTAGTGCACCAGGCTGACTCCTGACCTACTCATCACACACAAAAAACAATCCTCTGGCCCTAAGTGCCAACAGTGCTGAGCTCCAGGAACCCTGCTCTGTAACCAAGTCTAGCTCTTAGTCATAAATACTAGTTAACAGTTAATAACTAGGGTTATATGTTTCTATATGTGTTATTTGTATATTCTCTAGAGTTCTCTTATTACACTAATCTCCTATTAGAGTTATTAATTGTTCATAGTAAACTTTTCCTGTTCAAATTACTATATGCCATCTCTCTCCCAACTGGACCCAGACTGATCCAGGATCACTCAAGAAGATATTTAGTGACACCATGTTTAAAATGGAGGATGCAGCAGTTCACAAAGTAAATATAGTTTATATTTTCCTTAAGCATGTAGTTTGTAAGTCAAAACAAACAAGTGTTGTAAATGAATGAAAAGGCAGATAAAGGATGGTGCAGTGAAAGAGCCCAGCTTCTTATGGGAGATGAGGGAAGTGATCCAGAATACTTTATATATTTTAAATAAAAATTGGGTTAATAAATCATCTTTTTAATTAATTAATCTCAACTATTTAGCCAGGATGGTAGGGGATTTGAATTGATGAGGTTCTTGTCCACTTGGGGAGCATTTTGGAACTCAAATATTTCACTCATTGATTGGTCTTTTTCCTTACAAGTAATAGAATTAGTTTCAGATTTAATTCAATGAATATATTTTAGTTTAACTCGTAAGTCATCAATTTCCTCTTTTTCAGGTGAGTTTTTTGATTATATCATTATAGCATTTGTTATTTTTCATGATTCTATGAAAGGCACCTGTTTCTTTTTATGCATTTTCAAATATCATAATACTGAACCCAGAGTCACATAGTAGATACTATGCATGTACTTCCTGAATTAATAAATTTGTGAGGTTTCTATCTTGGTCATCTAAAACATAATGTGATACTGGTGAAAATACTGAAACAGAAGTCATGAGATGTGTACTGTAATTCCACCCCTGGATCTAAAGAGCTTGGAAAATTCATATTCCCTTTGGGAACTACCTTTCTCATTTTGAAACTAAAGAACTTGGAAGAGAGGTTTGTTAAAGTCTCATTCTGTTCTGAAATTCTAAGATAATAACAAAGGCATTAGGATTCAAATATGTAATTTGAATGAACTTGACACTTCTGGGCCTCAAGTTCCTTTTCTATAAAATAAATTTGATCTATAAAAAGACTTAGAAATCTATAGCCTTTGGGTCAAATGGCAGAGTTGAGCTTTTGCCACAAAGACTATATGGCCCACAAAGCTGAACAGATTTATTGTCTGACCCATTACAGAGAAAGTTTGTCAAACTCTAGTCTGTTTCTCCTGCTTCTTCTTACGTCTCTTCTATGACTCTTTCTGACTGATCTAGTATAGCTGCCTAAATTTTTTAATCCTGTTTTAAAATAATGTTAAATTTGGATTATTTGGCCAATCAGTACATTAATAAGGTTGGACTTTTACTCTGAAAGGATGCAAAATGTTACTAAGGAGAAACGCTGTGGGTTTGTGACACCAGGTAAAAACAGGAAATTATCTGTAAAACAAGGATGGAAATAATCAGTTAAATTTTTTACATATCTGCCTTTAAATCTTCTAAATAGTAGATGTCTAGAGGGCTAATATATGGAAGGAATCCAGTATATGAATTGATCCTGGACCTTCTTGATGAGCTCCTTAGTCAGGAGTATATGCTTCCTGGAAGGACTTGCAGTAGAAGAGTCTGTCATTTTAACAGGTGCACATGATGAAGAGCTGTCCCATCAACCTTTCTCCATGACTTTAAAGTACAATTATTGCTTCTGAACATACTCCCCCCCCCAGTGGAAATATGTTTCTTTTATAGTTAGATCATACTCGCTCAGGGCATGCTATAATTCAAGTGACATCATTAAATTGAACAACATAATGTCTCTCTTACATCTAAAACTTCTGGATTTTTATCTCTGCTGCTTAAAAAATATTTTTTGAAAAGAACACCAGTCAATAGCAGCTCCATAAAAAAGACAAGTACAAATGATCACAGCTGACACCATTCTAGCAAGGCACACTTGTTTTCTTATAATCATCCTGCCAATATCCTCACATCACCCTAGATCTCTTTCTGGAAAATGAACCAAAATAAAATCTACTTAGGCTATAGGAAAGGATGAGGCTGTGAAATACTTTAAGTTTATCACCCTATCAGTTAAGCAACATGACCACAGGCAATGTGGCACATGGATTCCCTATAGTCCTATCATGTGGACACAGAGTGGCAAACTATATAAAGAGAAGGACATGGGCAACCTAGGTGGGGAAATTACCTTTGGGTACAAGATCCTTCATGAGGCTGACCTTACTGGTGGGGTTACAGTCGTTCTCTCCCCAAATCCTCCATCTACTAACTCTCCCCCTTCCCTAATAGCATCTAAACATCTAAAAAATTTGGGGGGGATTTTCATGATTTTTCAGTCTTATTGGGTATTTCATCAAGTTGCAAATAACTATTTCAGGGTAATATCTTAATCTCTAATTAGTTAATACCAAAATTAATGCAAAAATTGAATCAAAGTCCTATAGAATGAAAGAATGGAATTAAGAGGTACAGAAATCAAAAGAAATGTGTGTGTCCATGGGGGGTGGAAAATATAACAGCAAAGCATAATGCCTACAAAAGAGCAAAGGAACAGGGGGTAGGATGTCAAAATTGGGAAGACAAGTAGGCATGGCATCAGTAGGACCAAGAGGGCACCACTGGCAGGTTAATAACCAGGCACTTCAGATCAGAAGTCTATGCATTTGCTTTAGTGAAAGGATAAGCGGATCACAGAATGAAGAAGATCAGAGCAGGACCACGTGTGAGAGCACTCAACTCTAATACTCTGTTCAGTCGGGGGTCACCCTGTTATGGACCACAGGACAGATTCAGTCCATTGCTTTTTTCTGGCATGGCCATAAACTAAGAATGATTTTTATATTTTAAAGGGTGGGAACAAAATCAAATAAAAAATAGTACTCCTTGATGTGTAAAAATGATATGAAATTCAAATTTCAGTACCTACAAAAGATCTTAACTTGGAACACAGCCATGTTCACTTATTCACTATATTTTATTGCTTTGGCACTAAAACAGCTGAGTTGAGTAGCTGGAACAAAGATTATTTGGCTCAATATGTCCAAAATATTTATTAACTGGACCTTTATGGAAAAAGTTTGCCGACCATTGGTTTAAGCCATGCAGTTCTCTGTGGCTTCACACTTGCACACTTTCCCAGGAGAGAAAACTCCTGCACTTAACACAGCCTGTCATTTTTGTTTTGGGAGGAGTGTGGTCTAGTGATCATATGTTCTTTCTTAAACATGCACCTTGGTGAGCTTCATTCCCATTAAATTGGTATCAGAAACATCTATAGCACCCTTCCTAGGAGGGTTAGAGTGAATATTATTTTCTCCATATGTTTCAATCTCTTTTGAAATTCTGGGTCCTAATGTAG
Organism: Geosciurus inauris; assembly: GCA_004024805.1. Lineage (NCBI taxonomy): Eukaryota > Metazoa > Chordata > Mammalia > Rodentia > Sciuridae > Geosciurus > Geosciurus inauris. Next base: position 17,769 of record PVHX01002123.1, on the reverse strand, counting down.
ATGGTGCCCAGAATCCTGTCTGATTGGTCTACTATGTGATCTACCTAGCCCAGAACATGTATTTGGAATTTCAACAGTTTCTGAACATCTGAATATATGCAGCAGTAGAGAATGGAAAAAGGAACCAACCCCCCATAAATAACAAGGCTGGGAGATCTGAGCAGAAACTAGCAGAAGCTGGTTTTTAAAGACTGATGCAAGTGTAGCTAAAGAGCTAGAAATGAGGTCAAAACCCAGGTGACCTGTGGATGATAGACTAACTGAAAAGGTGTGAGATTTTCACTGGTAAAGGAACAAGTCATTCTAAAATAGACACAGATTTGTATCTAATTGATCTAGTCTTATTGTTCAGTTTTCAAACTTTTGTTGAATTTGTGTCTTATTCATCTCAGCAGCTCTAACATCTAACATAGTAAGCAAGCATTTATTATCTTTCTTAATTAATAAATGTCAATGTTTCCTTGTCTGACTCTAATTCCAATTAGACTCCAATTCCAATTAAAAGGTGCGCAGTTTTTAATACTTCAGTTCCAGCTTGGGTGCTGAGAAATAGTCTTTACTTTGCTAATTATAGTGACTTTTTCTCCGTGTCCAACTTTCTTGGTAACCTGTCTGCTGCTTTATTTTTTGTGGACTTTGTGACCAGCTTAGAATTATGAGATGCTCCCTATTAGTCTGGTGATGAACGTTCTGGTACTCTTTTAAACATATGGTATAAATATGCATATCATAGTCAGATAACTATAGTTCTGGGAGGTAAAATACTTGAATTATGGTCACCCCTACTTCCCTGGTCCACAGAGATACCTTAATTTCTAAGACTGCCATTTTTGGTGCCCTACAATCTTATTTTTGTCAGTCCCTCCTAATTTCATCACTTTCATGCCCCAGTACAATGCATTTCCTCTAAGCTAGTTCCTGCTCTCCACCCACTAGATTTTGAATAACACAATGGTCCCAATAAATGATAAAATATAAGTGTCACTTCTGGAAAGGACCTTATATCTGCCATATGGGGTATGTATATAAATCATTCTAGGTTTCTCCTGTGGTTCCATAGAGGGTCTTAGGAACCACCCAAAGTGATTTAGAGACAGAAGGGAGACCCCTGGTTGCGGGGGTGGGGGGAAGGGTCCTATATCCGTGACTGTCAGAAAAGTCCCTATTTTCTTTCCAATTCATTTTATTGAAACAATGGGCTTGTTAACACAAAAATTTGAAAACCATTGTTGATAAGGAATCACTTTAGTGTGACATTAACATAGGTTAGAGTCAACGTAAGTAGTGGTCAGTATGGCACCAAAACTGGCCACTCAGAATGGACACTGGTCCTGTTGTTTGCCAGCTGTCACCTCTTTTCATGTGGGTTTAAGGAAGATCTCAGCTATCCTTGGAGTCAAGAGGAATCAGGTGACCAGGGTAGTAATTATGGATAAAGGTGGTACTCGTATATCTTAGTTCCTTGTGGGGAAATATATAACTGGTTAAGATTTACTAGTAATTATAAGTTATTGTCCTTGACAATGACCAGATCAGTCCTCAATGTGTCAAAAAAAATTATCTTAATAGAATTTCTAGCTTCCCATGACAATATAGAAGTAATCATTGCAATACTGATTACAGAATACAGTGTACTTTGGTATTTACTTCTTTTCAGGGATTCTAAAATAAGGACACTAAAGGTACTCAGTTTTTTTAACACACTGCAGAAATTTGCTAGATTGTTCCATTAGACTAGATTTTTAGATAATTTTCACAAGTTTTGGAATCACTACAGATGGTTACTAAGATACTGAGTGGGCTGTGAGAAATCAATCCTCAGAGAATGTTTTTTGAGGAAACCATGTATCTGTTTATCATTTTTGGGTTTTTGAATGAGCATTTATTTACAAAAAATTCTGACATGCATGGTTAGTTATAATAATGTTCTTTTGCTTTCCCTCTGGAATGATAAAGCATAATTACTGGCTTATGTAACATGGTACCTAGCTTGTAAATTTGTGAAGGAAGTTCCTTTTGTTGACAGTTCTAATGTCTGCCATCTGTTTGCATGGGATGAAGTCCTGATGCTCCTCTAATTGGCTATAAATTAGGTATCAGCAGCAGGCTTTTGATAGGATCCTTCAGTTACAGTTTCATTTAAAAAAAAAAGAAAAAAAAGCTGTGAATTCAACATTTGGTGGGAAGCCCAACTTCTCTCCTGAGAGTATAGAAATGCACTTCTTAAGTTCTTAAACTTGAGCTGTTTTCTCTGTATTTATGTTTCAACCTAGACCTCTCTCAAGGTATCTTCTGTGTATACATCTCTGAAGATAATCTTTCTGATTAGAAAAGAAGACTGCAAAATTCAAGGGGTGGGTGTGCCAGTGTGCCTTTCTTGAGAAGACAATGCTATGTCTTGAGTTCTTACTGCATGTCTTGTGCTGAGCATGCAATTTTACATATGTTAAGTTGCTTGATTTTCAGTACAGGTTTATGATTTATGTAATATTCTCCTATTTGCAGAAAGAGAAACTGAGACTTAGAATTGAAATAATTTGCCCATTTTCTCATAAAAGTGTGCAGTCAAGAATCAGTTGGTTTGCCTACACCCATTCACTCTCCATTGCATACCATGCATGACTAGATTTGGAAAAAGAGAAAATTAGGACAAGGGCAAAAAAATGTGTGATGCTATTTGATGCTCCTTTGTCTCTCACATCTCCATCTGATTAAAATGAACAAGCAAGACTAAATGATGCATAAAGTCTCATTTGGTTTTGTTCTCTATGTTTATATTAATCTGGGCTCTACCATTTACCATGAAACCTTATCAAGTGATTAAAACCCAGTGGACTTTGGTTTCCTCTTCTGTAAAACACCCTACCCTACCTTCCTTCCTGGTGGAATATCATAGATGGGAAAATTCATAAATTAATATAGGACTACAAGACTCTAAACTGTTATGAGTACCTATCAATCCCCAAACAGTGAACGGCCCTCACCTGTATCCTTGCTCTTCCCCTCACTGAATGTCTCTTTTACAAGCTTTGGAGGCAACTTAAATAAGGTTATCCAAGTTCCCACAGCCTTCCTTATCTAAATCTTAGCATTTCCCTTCAAAATTTCCATCTGTCTTCTTTTATCCATTGTAAAAAAATTTCAAAAACAAACAAACAAACAAACAAAGACATGTCTTTCAAGAAACCTTCCCTCATTTGCCCACAATTTTCTCCCTTGTGGACCTATTTATATCAATATTCCCCTTTGCTCTGTCTTCCTGGGTATCTGGAAATACAAATCATTAGAAAACTCTCCAAAACCATGAAATATCTCCTGTTCCTTCCCTCTTTCTTTTCTGCCTTTATTTAACCAAATTTATTTTTCTATGTTTATTTTTAAATATTAATTTTTACTAAGAAGTCACAATTGTTTACACTGATGGGGTACAATGAGATGTTTTGATGTATGTATATGATGTAGCATGATTACATCAAAGCAATTGATATACCATCTCGTTTACCTATCAATTTTTATGATGATTTGAAATTTACTCTTTACATTTTCAAATATATAAAACATAATTATTAACTATAGTTACCCCACTGTTCAATAATTCTCAAAACCTATTCAGCTTGCTTATCTGAAACTTTGTATCCTTGGATCAACAACTCCCCATTCCGTCCTCCTCTACTCCTCAGCCTCTGTTTTTCTATTTTGCACTTCTATGCGTTTTACTCTTTTGGAGTCCCTAAGAGAACTTATGTGGTATTTGTCTTTCTGTGCCTGACTTCCTTCACTCAGCACAATGCCTTCCAGAGTCATCTATGTTGTTGCAAATAACATAGACTGAATGGTATTCAATTGTGTATGCATACCACATTTTTTAAATCCATTTATCCATTGATGAACACTTAGGTTGTTCCCATATCTTAGCTATTGTGAATAATGGTGCAATGAACATAGTAACACAAATATTGCTTTGATATATGGATTTCATTTCCTTTGTACATATATTCAAAAATGGAATTACTGGGTCATTTGGTAGTTCTACATTTATTTAATTATTTATTTAGGAATTGCATACTGTTTTACATCATGGACACACTAATTTACATTCCTATCAACAATATATAAGAGTTTCCTTTTCTTTCCATCCTCAGCATCCCTTGTCATCTTTCATGTATTTTAAATTAAAATTAAATATATTTTAACTGAAATATAGAAACATAAAACAGCATATTAGTGAGGTAACATGATAGTTCAATACTGAAATAAATTTTGTAATGTTTACATCAGGTAAACATAAAATGTTTATCATTTCTTTATGGGGAAAGCACTCAAAATCCTTTTAGCTGTTTTAGATATATAGTTCATAATTATATATAGTCAACTTACAGTGCAATAGTACATCAGGATTTCTTTATCTAACTGTAACTTAGTAGCTAGGTGTTTTTTTTTTGAGGGGTGTTACTAGGGATTGAACTCAGGGGTCCTCAACCACTGAGCCACATCTCCAGCCCTATTTTGTATTTTATTTAGTGACAGAGTCTCACTGAGTTGCTTAGCACCTCACTTTTGCTGTGGCTGGCTTTGAACTTGTAATTCTCCTTTCTCAGCCTCCAGAACTGGGATTATAGGCTTACCACTGTGCCTGTCAGTATCTAGGTTTTTGAGGTTACATCCTCCTCATGTGATACAAGTTTGTTTATGTGTACTACTTTCCTAGAAAAATCTTGGATATGAATTTTTGTTTCACTGATTTTCTGTTTCTTTAAGCTAGATATTTAATTCAATTGTGTGTGTGTGTGTGTGTGTGTGTGTGTGTGTGTAAAATTCTCTCAGTTTCTGAGGTTTTCCATATTGCTCTGGTTGATAATGTCTTGAATTTTTTTCCACTGTTTTCTCTTCCCCTACTTGACATTTTTCTTTTTCTTTTGGTACTGGGGATTGAACCCAGGAGTGTTTAACCATTGAGCTATATCCCTAATCCTTTTTACATTTTATTTATAGACAGGGTCTCAATGGGTTGCTTAGGGCTTCACTAAATTGCTGAGTCTGGATTTGAACTTGGCGATCCTTCTGACTTAGCCTCCCAAGCCATTGGGATAACAGGCATGTATCACTGTGCCTAGCCTAACTTTAAGAGAAAGAATTTCCCCAATTCTAACCTTAATACATTTACCTTCTTTTTTATTCTTCCAGGTAGTTCCATACCATCTCATGGCTTTGTTGACATGTAGGTGATTTTTAAGCTAATATTAGGTGAACTCTAACAAGAGTTCTTGGCCCACCTTTCCTACCCCCTAAAGAGTGTCTGTGTTCAAGGGTCGAAGGTTGTACCTCAAATTAATTACAGTCTTAGTGTCTCCTTCTATATTCTTTCTAAATTTCTCTGTCTTAATTCTATCCCTAATATCCCCCTTACTTTTTACATTTAGTGAGATGCTGAGCCCTCTGGTTTTACTCATTATTATACATTCCTCATATAAGTGGTCTCATGATCACAAACTGCATTTAGACCACTAACCAGATACTCTGTCTTTAGCCTCTCCCTTTAATTCTCTCTCACAGTATTGTCAGATTAGCCTGCCAAATACATTATAGAGACACTATTTCACCACATAAAATTGTCAGAGCTGCCATAATCCCAACATTCAGAGCTCCTGCTGAACCAGCCCCAACATGCTTGTGAACTTATTTGTTACATCACTTCCCATGACTTTCTACAGTCTCACTGGCCAGTGAAGTGGCTCAGAGCTTTCTGGTGAGTAGTGCTCATACACTTCACTGTGTTTATTGTGCCTTTCCGATGCTTCCAGACTCAAGTAATAATGCCATTTCTTTCCAAAGACTTTCTGATTCTCCTCAGAGGTAGCCACTCCTCTTTTTGGATATCCTTAAAAGTTTATTCTTGACTCCTCTTACTTCTTCCTTACATGATGGTTATTTTTTGTATATACCTCATCTCTAGTAGAGGCTAACCCCCACATGAACATCTATAGTGCATTTTTGATCCTTCTCTGAGTATAATGCCTATATATGGTAAAGCCCCAATAAAGCATGAGTCAAATAGAAGAACACATGAATGGATAATTGTGGATTATGAGAACCAGACAAAAAAAAATAACTGTTTCTGAGATATTCATAGAGATTACTATCATTTGATACTTGTCTCATTTCTTTGGCTCTAATGACCAGCACAGAGGGGCCTCAAAAGTAAGATGTGTTAATGAAATGGGATCTTTCTCCACCCAGAGACCCCTGTGCTCAGCATCTAACTCCATCATCTAGGCATATCATATCTGGTCCCTCAGTTTCATCCACACAGATGTTCATTGCCTGTTTACAGTTCTCTCTGGGAGAACTTGGCTTTTCTGCAAACTTGCCCAACTATACTTCATTAGGAAAAATGTCCAGTTGGGTCTACCTAGTCTATATGCATTTTAACTGTGTTCTTATAAAGTCAATAATCTCATCTTTGTGGTTTAGCATTCATTTAGTAATAACAGCAAGCCTGAATGAGTAGGAGAAACATGTATAGGCATCATGAAACACACTTTTGATGTCTCTAAATATATATGCCCATGTCTAACACTGAGGCTTTCTCCAAAAGCATCTTTCTAAATGTTTCTAGTATTGGAGTCTGTGTGGGAGAACAGAGCAGATAACAAACACATGCTAGAGGAATAGTCCATTTCTTAACAATAATAAGAATTATTCTCTAAAAAATCACCTAAATAGCTGGTATTAGCTGAGAAACTTCTGAAGGAAGGGAACTCTGACAAATACTTAAATCACATGTCATCACTAATCCTCAAACTCTCTCTCTGATATTGCATTATACCCACTCAACTAATGAGCTAACTAAGGTGAAGTTCATTGTAGAACCTTATTAAAAATCACAAAGCGGAGTCAGGCACTTCCAAGAACAATATGGAATAAGAATCAATATAGAACTCATTTTAAAATGAAAGCATATGATATTAATAGCTTCATAAAATGGCATCTAATTCCAAACACGTATGTATGTTGCCGATATGAATGTGCAATACGCTTAGCCAGAAATGTACTTACTCTCTATCAATCACAAGGCAGGTTACAGCTTCTGCAGCGATGACATTTGCTGTTCTCACATCTTCCCTGTATAAAAAAATATAGATATTAGGCTAGAACTACCTTTAATATCAAGAAAAATTATCCATTGTGATTCATTCAGGAAATGTATCAACTTAGATAAACTCTCCTGATTTAGTCACTTTCAACTTTAAGCTTTGTTCATGTTACACATTTCTTTGTCTTAAAGAACCACTGCACTTTTGTCATTAATCATGCAAATCCTATAGTTATAATCCAGTTATTAACATTTTCAAATTTTGAGTTTTCCTTACATAAGTGGAAAAACATTGTATATGATCATTCCCTCTGCTCTTTGGGGAATTTCATGAATTAATTGGATGATGACAAAGATAGTAATGGACATGAATAGATGAAAGTTTTTAAAGCATCTGAAGATATGCTTCTGGAAATTGAGTATCTAATCCACTCATGTATGAGTTTGTCATTGTTACCCTAAGAAGAGTGGATCTGTTTTAATTATTTCCTTGCTGTAAAGACTCTGCTTTTATATATCTAACTATTTGGCAATTTATGACACATAGCTCTTCATCCATTACAGAGCTTATGGTTCTTCAAGAGTATTCAAACAATCTTAGTCACACCAATTGAAGTATGCAAAAACTGTTTCTTTTAAGCATTTGTCACTACAATAATTGTATCAACCTCTTCAACCTTTAAAAATCTGCTGTATTTCCTGTTTTCTCCAGTAGTCAAAGGTGAATATGGTAAATCAATATCTACAATTATTTTCAGCCACTTAAAATGTAATAGTATTATTGTAATGATAATATTAAATTGTATTGAAAATACACTATTTTCCTAAGATAAAAGCAAATCCTATTCAAATAAAATTCATGGCAAATATGTTTGAAATATATTACATAAATAAGTATATACAATAAATACATACAAAATAGGTACAAACAATATAGTATTAATAATTATATTCTAAGAATCATAAAACATGTTTCTACTAACAGGCTTTTAAAAATACAAATGATTCTAGTGAGTTTCTATATTTTCAAAATTTTGACATATACTTCTGAATTCTGTGTTTTTACCATCTTTCATTGTTGTTATACCAAGATGGTAAGGTTACACTTGCTTTATAGAAACACAGAAACAATCAGTATTTAAGATTTGGTAAAGCCAGTTCCCCATCACTAATACACATTTTTAGAAATATCTTGACATTATTAAGCATTCTTCATTTCAAATAGACTTTTAAATAATTTTTCTACTTCTTGAGCAACCCATATTGGGCTGCTGGTAGAGTTATATTATATTTATACATTATTTTAAGAAGAAGGACTTTCTGGTTACAATAATTTTTCCATAGAAGATGACAGCATGACTTTCCACTTTTTCAGATACAGTTTTATATCTTTAAATAAGATTTCATAATTTTTTCCTTTTAGGTTCTGACATTTAATAAAAAAGTATTCTTAGGTGTTTCATAATATCATGTTTATCTACAAGCAACACTCCTTTTGATTTCTGTTTCTCAATGGTTATGCTATTAAAGAAAAAATATCTCAATTACTGTAGATTTCTTAATCCACTCATGATACTAAACTCTCCCTTAACTTTAAAATTTTTATTATAGTCTCATCAACTCCCAGTATGATCCTCCCACTGCCTCCCTCACATTCTCTGCCTTCCAGCCAAATTGGCCTCCTTTCAATGACAAACACATCACCTCCCTCCTGCCATGAGTTTTTCATAACTAGACCTATAAAACTCCTCTCCAGCTGTCTATCTAGTTCACCCCAGCTTATCCTTTAGATTTCAGGTGAAATGCATTTTCCTAGGGGATGCCATCTTGAATTAACTAGGTCAGATTCCCTGTCCACTTCTTATTACCCTACATATCTCTATATGCTAGTAACTATCACTATTTTATCACTTTCTTAGTTTGAATTTTTGGTAAAGTACACACTACAGGCAGAAAACATCAGTAATGCCCACCAAGTTTTTCATAAATTATGTAAATGACTTATTTCTTAGAATGTTACTTATGGCGGCATAAGTTACTACAAATTGCTGCTAGCCTAAAGACAACAAGGAAAACATTATCCTTTCTTTATAGGATTATATTAAAACTTGCTTTCCATATATATTTTTTTATCTTTTTTATTTTTTTAAAATTTTTTTAAATAATTTTATTTTAGTTGTTGATGGATCTTTATTTTATTCACTTATTGTTTATAAGTGGTGCTAACAATCGAACCCAATGCTTCATGCATGCTAGGCAAGCGCTCTACCACTGAGCTACAGCCCCAGCCCTCATCTTGACTATTTAGAAATTGTCCAGAGTTTTAAAAAATAACATATACAAATATGTCTCATTTTAAATATATATTCTGTGCATATAAATTTTTAATGCACCTATCATGAATATCCAATATTTTAAAATTTTATTATATTGTCTGGCCTAAATTGAGTACACTTTAAAAATGGAATGCAATTTCCTTGCAATAAAACAAAAACACCAATATTATAAAACATAGATGAGAAAAAAATCAAAGATCAGAAGAACGCTTTAATCAATAGAAAAGGAAAGTGTATAAGCATGGGCTAGCATCAGCTTAATAGGTAATAAAATGACATATATATGCCAAAAAGTATAATATTGATTAAAAACAATAAATTGAATATTTGTAAGTAATAATTTCATATTTGCCACTTACTGAACATCTAGCATATATCAGTAACTATAGTAAACAGTTCACAAAAATCCCATTTATACCATATAACAAAAGGTGATTATTCTATCTCAAATTGATATGTGGGGCTAAAGTTTAGGTAATATACCAAAAGTCAGGCATAGCTAATGTATGAAGCACTGGGATTTGAACACAGATCTGACTGTCTTCAAAATTAGTTCTTTCCATGATAGTGTATTGTTTTTATGTTCCTCTATTAGAGTTTAATTTTTTAAAAAATTCGAAATTTATTAAAATACATAATAAATTTTGGGCAGTAGTCATAATGTCTATCATTATGAAAATGATATTTAATTGTTAATAAAACCAGCACTAATATACTTATGGGTGCTTAACCACAAAATGAATCTAATGAGCCATTTTGATTCTCCAGTTATTAGAATTCCTATACACATTTATGTCCTAGTCTGCTATGTTGCTTTATAATACTGTTACATAATAATAGAAAATTATTGAGTGCCAAGCCCATTCTGCACTGACCTAATGTTGACCCTGCAATGTCACTGTATCTCTACTATTAAGATGCTTAATGGCTTGATGTTTCTGTATGCAGGTATCTACAAATGGTTTCCCTATGCACTCTGAGAGCTTTTCTTTGCAAAAGACAAATGCTATCTAGTATTGATATATATATGAATCTGTCATTTTAGGAGAGATGGTAGGGAAACTTCTAATGAAAGTATATTATTGATAAAAGCTACCCATTCTGTGATTATTTGGTATGTTTATGTCCTTTGTGGTCTGAGGACCATGGTAAAAGCAAATATCATTTGGATTTAGATAGGAAATATCACAGGTCCTAAAAATCTGTGGTTTCATTAAACATTTCTCACCATACATAGCTATTATCATACTGATTTCACACAGAACATTTACTAAGTTAGCAAGGGTTTCAGTAGTACTGGTTTAGACATGAGAAAAGGAAAAGCAGGATGTTTGTATTATTTTTAAAAGTTGAGTTTCTTTCCTTCCTTGCTTTTTCTCCCCCAGTTTTACTTTTTGGTAGATCAGAGTATTGAGAATTTAGAATTTTTGTCATATTAATCTCTGATAATGGAGCACATAAACATTATACTGTTGTGAAAAGAATGTGCCTTTGAGGATAGCCCAGGTATGTGTTCCATTAGCACACACTAGCTGTGCCTGACTTAGAATATTACCTAACTACTTTAATAGCTTATAATAGCAGAATATACAAAACTTTGAAAAAAATTGACTGTGAAATTATTTTATGTATTAATAAGATAATGCCCAATCTATTCAGTTATATACTTTCACTGTTCACATGCTGCCTCTGATTGATCAGCACACTAGGCTTGTGACTTTAATAAATAAATGTATGTGTAGCTATATAACAATCCAGGTCTAGCATGCACAATGTCTTTAAAAATAAAATTACTATTCATCCTATTCTATGTCTGTATGTTAGTTGTTTTCAGCATGACAATTAATAAACATGTACTACTGCAAAAGGAGCTACTGTTTGGCAGATTAACAAATACCTTCACAAATTTTCTATTGATTAACAAATAATCACAGTCAAAGCTATGCAGTTTAGTAGTGGTCTCTTTTTAAGCATTTTTGGAGCAGTTAGAAATTCCTTTCAATGAATTTATAGAGCATGAAAAAAAAATCCCCAAATATTTGCAAACAGTTTTCTGTGCACTGACTCTGATATTCTTTGAACTTCATCCCTGGAATCTTCGTCATCGCTGTATCCCAAAGTAGAGTCACTGTCAGTATCTGAATAATCCATAGCAAGGGTTTACATTGACTCTTCTTGTTCTGAAGCAATTCTCTTGTGTCTCATGGCTACTAAAGAACTCTGAGGTACTTGGATATCTCAGAAGAACAAATGCAAGAGTGCATGAGGCCAAAGTAGAACATAGTTCATGCAAAGTGGCTGTCAGAGTAGGGGCTGTCCCTTTTCAGCTCTGGAGCAGTGTGACTGCTGTCAACAGTGTTCTGGCGTTCCCTCTGTGCCAGCCCTCATGGAAACTGACACTCCTCCAGTTGCTTATGAGCTCGCAGCAATCCATGGGTCTGAGCCCTTCATTCTGTCATTTGCACCAGTTTAATTTTCCAGTTAAGTTGGGTTCACATAAGACAAAGCAAATCCTTTCAACATCAAAATCGAAAGCAATCTTTCCACAACAAGTAGGATAATCAAAATGTATAGGATATGACAAGGATCAAAGGGCCATATAAAATGAAATTATAGTACTGAATTAACTATGAATAATTGTAGAGCTTGTGGCAAATCTGACTGTGCTATTTGAAAACTCTATCCTGAAGCAGACAAATGTTTTAAGAAAAAGTCATAGTGGGCCTTTTATGGATTCCACTTCTCATTTAGTCCCAAAGCTATTTCTTTTTTTTTTAATTTTTCTTTTTAGTTGTAGATGGACACAATATCTTTATTTATTTATTTTTTATGTGGTGCTGAGGATTGAACCCAGTGCCTCACGCATGTGAGGCAAGCGCTCTACCACTGAGCTACAATCCCAGCCCCCCAAAGCTATTTCAACATGATTTATAACTTCAACACTCTAATAACACTCATATACTAAGTGAAAAATCAATTAGTACATGGAAATTATTACTACCTTCTAACAATGCTTGGTACAAATAAATGTCTACCATCACTTTAGGATCTTCTGATACCAAGAAAACATGGGACCCCTTTAATTATTCTTTTTCTCTTGAAACTCTTTCTCTAATTTTCTATAATAAATAAGTCTCCCAATTCTTTTATGATACTACTTTCTCTGTTTATTTTTCCAGGTCTTTTCCCCAATCCATGGAATTATAGGGGTTTTTTGTTTCCCTCCAAAATTCTTATTTTTGACTTGCTGTTTTCTAGCTCTGGTTTCTCTCATTAGGGAAAACTCACATTATTCCCTGTAATTGACTATTAGTTTTATATTATTGTCTTGAAAATATTTATTTCTAAATATCCCCTGCCTTTTAGTGGATACCCTCATTTCAAAGTCCCATTAAAACTTTCAATTCAAAACTAACTCATTTTCTCCAAACTGCAAAACCATCGTCTTCCCTGGATTTTCTCTTTTGGCAAATGACATCCGCATTTTTTAATTCACCTAGACTCAAAAATATTTAGATTCTTTATTTTTTCTTTTTGGTACTGGGGATTGAAGTCAGGGGCACTCGACCACTGATCCACATCCCTAGTCCTATTTTGTGTTTTATGTAGAGACAGGGTCTCACTGAGTTGATTAGCACCTCGCCATTGCTGAGGCTGGCTTTGAACTCGTGATTCTCCTGTCTCAGCCTCCCTAAATGCTGGGATTATAGGCTTATGCCACTGTGCCCAGCTAGATTCATTTTTTATGCTGCCCTCTCTGTCCTTGCAAATGTTTTTTGCTATTGATTCTATTTTTCTGATATCTACCCATTCTTTGCCTTTTGTAATGGTCAATTTGAATTGTTAACTTGATTGGATTAAGAGCTGCTGAACATTAAGAGGCTTTCTGGGTGTGTCAATGAGAGTGTGTCTAGGAATGTTTGGCATGTGGGATAGTGAATGGAAGGGGAGACCCTCCCTAAGTGTGGGCAGCACCATCTAATAGGACCGTGGCTTGGATAGAATAAAAATTGGAAGAACAAGGAAGTAGCAGTGGATGCAAGCTCGATTCTCCTTGATGGAGTTTTTGATTGCCGCTATGATCACCTGAGGACATTACACTCTCTCACTTTTCCAAAGCAGATTCTACCAATGATTTTTTGGGGAGTTTTCAGAAGGCTTTGGTCTCAGACTGAGGTAGCATCATTGCTCCCTCTTATTCTGAGGCTTCAGCCTCTTAGTCTCAAGAACCAGTAGCTGTGCAGTCCGAATTCTTAAAAGTTTAAACCATTATTTCAACCGGTACTTACTGAAGGTAGTTACCTTCTGAATGTCTGAACGTGCAGTCCAGTGGGGAGAGAGATTAAATTTGTATGCAAATGTTTAATTGAAAATGTTGATCAAATATATTGCAGGCAGTGAGATACTAATAGGGAGGCTGTGACTCACAATCAGGAGAGCAGATGCACTTTGCCAGGACATTAAAAACTAAGTCTTGAAGACTGAATTGGAGTCAGCAAGATGAAGAATCAGAAGGACTGTATTCTAAGAAGCACCAACACCAGACACAAATAGCCATGAGGTAGGAAAGAGCTTGCTGTGACACAAAGAAGTTTGGAATTCAGGGACTGAGGAAAGAAGGCAGAAGCCAGAAAAGCCAAAGACAGGAGAGCCTCATCAGTCAGTGCCCATAGGCCACTCTCAAGATGTATATTTATTTTTTTAAGGGACTAAACATCTTTTCCTCTACTATATTAAATAAAATCTTTAAAATGAGTTGGAATTCTTAAATTCAATTAGAAGAAATAAATCCTATGCCAGGATGGAATAAAGGTCCAAGGCAATAAATTTAGTTGAATAATTTTAGAATACAGACTGTTGTCCCACTTAATAAAGTGAATGTTACTAATAGCCATTGCATACTAAGAAACTTATATATTAATGAATTATTTCTTCTAAACAGAAAACATGAATTCTGCCCTTTAGAATCCTGTAAAGTAGAATATAGAGTAATGAAAAAGATACATAAAAGTCAATGTGTTATCAAGGATACATATCAAGTTATGATTAATGTAGACAGGTTTAAAACAGATTCATTTTCTGGAGTTTACTCAAAGCAGTCTATGGTTTCTCACTAACAATGCAGACTCACAATGTAATTCTCTTCTTGAGATAAAGAAAAAAGCTAGAATTGGACTTGAATTCAAATACACTAAAAAGGTTCTTTTCTCTGTCTCCCTTCCTTCCTTTTTATCTTTTAGATGTGGTCTCACCTTGTTGCCCAAATCATAATCCTCCAGTCTCAGCCTCCCAAGTACCTGGGATTACAGGTGTGTGTTAAGCCAAATGATATTTGAAAAAGCTGCCAAGAACACACAGTATGGTCTCTTCAATAAATTATTCTGGGAAAACAGGATATTCATATACAAAAGAGATGTGACCACAGTAACTCATCATATATAAAAATCAACTTAAATGAATTAAAGAACTAAATATAAGAACTAAAACTCTGAAACCACTAAAAAAAAACATTCAAGAAATACTACATGAGGTCAATCTGGGCCAGGAATTTTTAGACATGATCACAAAAGCATGAACAGTAAAAACAAAAATGAACAAATGGGATGGTATCAAAGTAAAAAGTTTCTGAACAGCAAAAGAAACAACAGAGTGAAGAGACAACCTACAAAATGGGAGGAAGTATTTGAAAATTATATAGTTGACAAGGGCAACTGAATGGGCAAAAGATCTGTTTGGAAATTTTTCTAACAAAGACATAGAAACAGGTCTATGAAAAACTGGTCAACATCACTAATCATTAGGGAAATACAAATCAAAATCATAATATATATAGCCTCGCCCTCGTTCGGATGACAGTTACCAAAAAGACTAAAACCAAATGTTGGGTTTGATACAGAGAAAAGAGAATTCTTGAAAACTGGTGATGGGAATATAAATTAGTACAGCCACTGTGGAGAACAGGATGGAGGTTCCACCAGGAGTTAGAACTACCATATGATGCAACGATCCTGCTACTGAGTATATATATACAAAGGAAATGAAATCAATATACCAGAAAGACATCTGAAATTCCATATTCCTTGTGGCACTATTCACAATAGCCAAGGCATGGAAACAACCAAACGGCTCAAAAAAAATGTGGTACATATATACAATAGAATACTTTTTAGTCATAAAAAGGTGAAATCCTGTTATTTTTTATATGAATGAGCTGGAGGATATTCTGTAAGTGAAATAAGCCAAGCACAGAAAAATTACTACTTCATATATGAATACTAAAAATATTGATATTATAGAAGTTGAGAGTAGAATGGTGACTACCAGAGGCTGGGGAAAATAGAGAGGAAGGGAAATAAGGAGAGATTGATCAATATATACAAAGTTGCATTTAGGAAAGAATAATAAGTGCTGGTACTCTTTTGCCTGGTGATGTTACAGAAGTTAAAAATAGCACATTACATATTTTAAATAGTTAGAAGAAAGGATTTTGAATATTCTCACAACAAAGAAGTTATAAATGCTTAAGGACATGGGCATGCTCATTATCCCGATTTGATCATTACCTAATGTGTATATGTGTGGAAATATCTCACTGTATCCCAAAATTATCTGTAATTATTGGGTATCAACAAAAATAAATAAAATAAAACAATCTAATTTTATTATTAAAAAAAGAAATTATTCTCTGTATAGAAAAAATCCTAAGTGTTATATAAAAAGTAATTCCAAAGTGTGTTCTTCTGGCTACCTGGATAGAAATTTCCATTCAATGTATTAATTCACTTCCTAAGGAAATGTATACCTTCTTGGATGAATATCCAGGAAGGGCTCAATGACTAAAAAATGGTGATTAAGTTGGAAGAATTCAATTTTCACATTCCTCCATATTACTTCTGCTGGGATGATAGCATAATGAATTTTTTACTTGACATGTGAATTTCACATTCTATGGCATTCTTCAATGACAATGAATATAGATATTTACTAGATTGAACCAAATGAAATTGCTTTTTAGCAGGTTAAAAATAGCTGCATACTGGCAATTTCATATGGTTCAACCTAACGTGTGGGATTAGCAAAAGGGGAGGAAGAAGCAATTGCTATTTTTTTTCTGTTGTGCTCCTTCTTTTGACACTAGCTAAACTGAGTTTCAACAGGAACCCATACTTCTTCAATATTTCATAGTTGAATGAACTAATTTCCATGATTCATGGTTTTTTACTCCTTCTCTCTACTCATTACAGATAAATCTCTTTATATTTCATTATTGCTGGTGTAAGAAATTACCACTAAAGAAATTCTGAGACTGAATTTGTTTCTTATTAGAATACAAATGGCATTTATTCTGTAATTTTAAATATTAAATTCTTTGCTAAGACCTTACAAGTTTAAAGAAGTCTCCCAAAAAATGATTTTACAGAGAGAAGGAAGGGCTTGTTGTTTCATGTTATTATTTTATTAGCAATTTAGAAGTAAAGAATTAGATATCATATTGCTATTGTTTTCTTATGAGCCCATGTAGTCATTTTCTGAATGGTTTAGAGATATTTTAAGGGGGGAAAAAAGAGAAGAATGTTGTTCTTTTGAAATTTTGTAAAGTAAGTCTTAGAGTATAACAAAATAGATGCTTAGATGAAATAGATGAATAGATGAATAGATTTTTAGATGAAATGATTTTTTATACAAGTTATTTTTGATACACTTTCCTCTTACTCCTAACTTTCCCTTTCTCTAAACTAGATTTTGTAAAATAATCTGGACTAGAAAAAAACAGGTTTTATTGGTTTTATTTTTCAGATAGTAATGCATGCAATTTTGTACTGTGATGAGCAAAAGAAACATTTGAATTTGAGAGTATATAAACAAATTATTTAATGGGGGTTTATGGGGTCATGAGTATATAATGGAATAAAATAATGCATTTGATCTTTCCTTTGGTTTTTCTTCTTTTGCAGAATGGAAAAATAATTTTTCAATTTTTTAAAGTAGAAGAAGTGAAAGCATATTTCAGTGATGGCTGTATTGATGGAGTACTAATGTCAACTAATGCACATATGAGATAAATGTTAAATTTCATAGTCACGAATTTCAAATGTTCTTTCTTGCAGGGAATTCTAGCAACCTATCAAGAGATTGTCTCCTAAGCCGGGCGCGGTGGCTCAAGCCTGTAATCCCAGCACTCAGGGAGGCTGAGGCAGGAGAATCGCGAGTTCAAAGCCAGCCTCAGCAATGGCGAGGCGCTAAGCAACTCAGTGAGACCCTGTCTCTACATAAAACACAAAATAGGGCTGGGGATGTGGCTCAGTGGTGGAGTGCCCCTGAGTTCAATCCCCGGTACCA